>CAUJCB010000564.1:0-27100 GCA_963082715.1 Harpalus rubripes
GTTCCATCGAAACTACAGGTAGAATATGATTCCAAAGATACATGCAAAATCGTCGTTTCAGACCGTGAAACGCTCAAATATGATGTAAAAACTGTTTCTCAAAACATGTCTCCAAATCACTTGAAAATGCGTTTTCTAAGCGAATTACGTGTTTTTAAGGTGTTTTGCAGTAACTTCTATAGGCCAAATCGGCACTCTAGCTGCGCTGGCGAGTGCACCACGGAGTGCCCCCAAAAGGTTGTATTCACTAAAAATCAGTGTAATTTGTGTTATTGTAGCATAAATAACCTAGTTCCATCGAAACTACAGGTAGAATATGATTCCAAAGATACATGCAAAATCGTCGTTTCAGACCGTGAAACGCTCAAATATGATGTAAAAACTGTTTCTCAAAACATGTCTCCAAATCATTTGAAAATGCGTTTTCTAAGCGAATTACGTGTTTTTAAGGTGTTTTGCAGTAACTTTTATAGGTCAAATCGGCACTCTAGCTGCGCTGGCGAGTGCACCACTGAGTGTCTCCAAAACCTTGTATTCACTAAAAAGCAGTGTAATTTGTGTTATTGTAGCATAAATAACCTAGTTCCATCGAAACTACAGGTAGAATATGATTCCAAAGATGCATGCAAAATCGTCGTTTCAGACCGTGAAACGCTCAAATATGATGTAAAAACTGTTTCTCAAAACATGTCTCCAAATCACTTGAAAATGCGTTTTCTAAGCGAATTACGTGTTTTTAAGGTGTTTTGCAGTAACTTCTATAGTTCAAATCGGCACTCTAGCTGCGCTGGCGAGTGCACCACGGAGTGCCTCCAAAACCTTGTATTTACTAAAAATCAGTGTAATTTGTGTTATTGTTGCATAAATAACCTAGTTCCATCGAAACTACAGGTAGAATATGATTCCAAAGATACATGCAAAATCGTCGTTTCAGACCGTGAAACGCTCAAATATGATGTAAAAACTGTTTCTCAAATATGTCTCCAAATCACTTAAAAATGCGTTTTCTAAGCGAATTACGTGTTTTTAAGGTGTTTTGCAGTAACTTCTATAGGCCAAATCGGCACTCTAGCTGCGCTGGCGAGTGCACCACGGAGTGCCCCCAAAAGGTTGTATTCATTAAAAATCAGTGTAATTTGTGTTATTGTAGCATAAATAACCTAGTTCCATCGAAACTACAGGTAGAATATGATTCCAAAGATACATGCAAAATCGTCGTTTCAGACCGTGAAACGCTCAAATATGATGTAAAAACTGTTTCTCAAAACATGTCTCCAAATCACTTGAAAATGCGTTTTCTAAGCGAATTACGTGTTTTTAAGGTGTTTTGCAGTAACTTCTATAGGCCAAATCGGCACTCTAGCTGCGCTGGCGAGTGCACCACGGAGTGCCCCCAAAAGGTTGTATTCACTAAAAATCAGTGTAATTTGTGTTATTGTAGCATAACTAACCTAGTTCCATCGAAACTACAGGTAGAATATGATTCTAAAGATACATGCAAAATCGTCGTTTCAGACCGTGAAACGCTCAAATATGATGTAAAAACTGTTTCTCAAAACATGTCTCCAAATCACTTGAAAATGCGTTTTCTAAGCGAATTACGTGTTTCTAAGGTGTTTTGCAGTAACTTCTATAGGCCAAATCGGCACTCTAACTGCGCTGGCGAGTGCACCACGGAGTGCCCCCAAAAGGTTGTATTCACTAAAAATCAGTGTAATTTGTGTTATTGTAGCATAAATAACCTAGTTCCATCGAAACTACAGGTAGAATATGATTCCAAAGATACATGCAAAATCGTCGTTTCAGACCGTGAAACGCTCAAATATGATGTAAAAACTGTTTCTCAAAACATGTCTCCAAATCACTTGAAAATGCGTTTCTAAGCGAATTACGTGTTTTTAAGGTGTTTTGCAGTAACTTCTATAGGCCAAATCGGCACTGTAGCTGCGCTGGCGAGTGCACCACGGAGTGCCCCCAAAAGGTTGTATTCATTAAAAATCAGTGTAATTTGTGTTATTGTTCCATCGAAACTACAGTAGAATATGATTCCAAAGATACATGCAAAATCGTCGTTTCAGACCGTGAAACGCTCAAATATGATGTAAAAACTGTTTCTCAAAACATGTCTCCAAATCACTTGAAAATGCGTTTTCTAAGCGAATTACGTGTTTTTAAGGTGTTTTGCAGTAACTTTTATAGGCCAAATCGGCACTCTAGCTGCGCTGGCGAGTGCACCACGGAGTGCCCCAAAGGTTGTATTCACTAAAAATCAGTGTAATTTGTGTTATTGTAGCATAAATAACCTAGTTCCATCGAAACTACAGGTAGAATATGATTCCAAAGATACATGCAAAATCGTCGTTTCAGACCGTGAAACGCTCAAATATGATGTAAAAACTGTTTCTCAAAACATGTCTCCAAATCACTTGAAAATGCGTTTTCTAAGCGAATTACGTGTTTTTAAGGTGTTTTGCAGTAACTTCTATAGGCCAAATCGGCACTCTAGCTGCGCTGGCGAGTGCACCACGGAGTGCCCCCAAAAGGTTGTATTCACTAAAAATCAGTGTAATTTGTGTTATTGTAGCATAAATAACCTAGTTCCATCGAAACTACAGGTAGAATATGATTCCAAAGATACATGCAAAATCGTCGTTTCAGACCGTGAAACGCTCAAATATGATGTAAAAACTGTTTCTCAAAACATGTCTCCAAATCACTTGAAAATGCGTTTTCTAAGCGAATTACGTGTTTTTAAGGTGTTTTGCAGTAACTTCTATAGGCCAAATCGGCACTCTAGCTGCGCTGGCGAGTGCACCACGGAGTGTCTCCAAAACCTTGTATTCACTAAAAATCAGTGTAATTTGTGTTATTGTAGCATAAATAACCTAGTTCCATCGAAACTACAGGTAAAATATGATTCCAAAGATACATGCAAAATCGTCGTTTCAGACCGTGAAACGCTCAAATATGATGTAAAAACTGTTTCTCAAACATGTCTCCAAATCACTTGAAAATGCGTTTTCTAAGCGAATTATGTGTTTTTAAGGTGTTTTGCAGTAACTTCTATAGTTCAAATCGGCACTCTAGCTGCGCTGGCGAGTGCACCACGGAGTGTCTCCAAAACCTTGTATTCACTAAAAATCAGTGTATTTTGTGTTATTGTAGCATAAATAACCTAGTTCCATCGAAACTACAGGTAGAATATGAATCCAAAGATACATGCAAAATCGTCGTTTCAGACCGTGAAACGCTCAAATATGATGTAAAAACTGTTTCTCAAAACATGTCTCCAAATCACTTGAAAATGCGTTTTCTAAGCGAATTACGTGTTTTTAAGGTGTTTTGCAGTAACTTCTATAGGTCAAATCGGCACTCTAGCTGCGCTGGCGAGTGCACCACGGAGTGCCTCCAAAACCTTGTATTCACTAAAAATCAGTGTAATTTGTGTTATTGTAGCATAAATAACCCAGTACCATCGAAATTAGAGGTAGAATATTATTCCAAAGATACATGCAAAATCGTCGTTTCAGAGCGTGAAACGCTCAAATATGATGTAAAAACTGTTTCTCAATACATGTCTCCAAATAACTTGAAAATGCGTTTTCTGAGCGAATTACGTGTTTTTAAGGTGTTTTGCAGTAACTTCTATAGGTCAAATCGGCACTCTAGCTGCGCTGGCGAGTGCACCACGGAGTGTCTCCAAAACCTTGTATTCACTAAAAATCAGTGTAATTTGTGTTATTGTAGCATAAATAACCCAGTTCCATCGAAATTAGAGGTAGAATATTATTCCAAAGATACATGCAAAATCGTCGTTTCAGACCGTGAAACGCTCAAATATGATGTAAAAACTGTTTCTCAATACATGTCTCCAAATAACTTGAAAATGCGTTTTCTAAGCGAATTACGTGTTTTTAAGGTGTTTTGCAGTATCTTCTATAGGTCAAATCGGCACTCTAGCTGCGCTGGCGAGTGCACCACGGAGTGTCTCCAAAACCTTGTATTCACTAAAAATCAGTGTAATTTGTGTTATTGTAGCATAAATAACCTAGTTCCATCGAAACTACAGGTACAATATGATTCCAAAGATACATGCAAAATCGTCGTTTCAGGCCGTGAAACGCTCAAATATGATGTAAAAACTGTTTCTCAAAACATGTCTCCAAATCACTTGAAAATGCGTTTTCTAAGCGAATTACGTGTTTTTAAGGTGTTTTGCAGTAACTTCTATAGTTCAAATCGGCACTCTAGCTGCGCTGGCGAGTGCACCACGGAGTGCCCCCAAAACCTTTTATTCACTAAAAATCAGTGTATTTTGTGTTATTGTAGCATAAATAACCTAGTTCCATCGAAACTACAGGTAGAATATGATTCCAAAGATACATGCAAAATCGTCGTTTCAGACCGTGAAACGCTCAAATATGATGTAAACACTGTTTCTCAAAACATGTCTCCAAATCACTTGAAAATGCGTTTTCTAAGCGAATTACGTGTTTTTAAGGTGTTTTGCAGTAACTTCCATAGGTCAAATCGGCACTCTAGCTGCGCTGGCGAGTGCACCTCGGAGTGCCTCCAAAGCCTTGTATTCACTAAAAATCAGTGTAATTTGTGTTTTTGTAGCATAAATAACCCAGTTCCATCGAAACTAGAGGTAGAATATGATTCCAAAGATACATGCAAAATCGTCGTTTCAGACCGTGAAACGCTCAAATATGATGTAAAAACTGTTTCTCAATACATGTCTCCAAATCACTTGAAAATGCGTTTTCTAAGCGAATTACGTGTTTTTAAGGTGTTTTGCAGGAACTTCTATAGGTCAAATCGGCACTCTAGCTGCGCTAGCGAGTGCACCACGGAGTGCCCCCAAAAGGTTGTATTCACTAAAAATCAGTGTAATTTGTGTTATTGTAGCATAAATAACCTAGTTCCATCGAAACTAGAGGTAGAATATGATTCCAAAGATACATGCAAAATCGTCGTTTCAGACCGTGAAACGCTCAAATATGATGTAAAAACTGTTTCTCAAATCATGTCTCCAAATCACTTGAAAATGCGTTTTCTAAGCGAATTACGTGTTTTTAAGGTGTTTTGCAGTAACTTCTATAGTTCAAATCGGCACTCTAGCTGCGCTGGCGAGTGCACCACGGAGTGCCCCCAAATGGTTGTATTCACTAAAAATCAGTGTAATTTGTGTTATTGTAGCATAAATAACCTAGTTCCATCGAAACTAGAGGTAGAATATGATTCCAAAGATACATGCAAAATCGTCGTTTCAGACCGTGAAACGCTCAAATATGATGTAAAAACTGTTTCTCAAAACATGTCTCCAAATCACTTGAAAATGCGTTTTCTAAGCGAATTACGTGTTTTTAAGGTGTTTTGCAGTAACTTCTATAGGTCAAATCGGCACTCTAGCTGCGCTGGCGAGTGCATCACGGAGTGTCTCCAAAACCTTGTATTCACTAAAAATCAGTGTAATTTGTGTTATTGTAGCATAAATAACCTAGTTCCATCGAAACTACAGGTAAAATATGATTCCAAAGATACATGCAAAATCGTCGTTTCAGACCGTGAAACGCTCAAATATGATGTAAAAACTATTTCTCAAAACATGTCTCCAAATCACTTGAAAATACTTTTTCTAAGCGAATTATGTGTTTTTAAGGTGTTTTGCAGTAACTTCTATAGTTCAAATCGGCACTCTAGCTGCGCTGGCGAGTGCACCACGGAGTGTCTCCAAAACCTTGTATTCACTAAAAATCAGTGTATTTTGTGTTATTGTAGCATAAATAACCTAGTTCCATCGAAACTACAGGTAGAATATGATTCCAAAGATACATGCAAAATCGTCGTTTCAGACCGTGAAACGCACAAATATGATGTAAAAACTGTTTCTCAGTACATGTCTCCAAATCACTTGAAAATGCGTTTTCTAAGCGAATTACGTGTTTTTAAGGTGTTTTGCAGGAACTTCTATAGGTCAAATCGGCACTCTAGCTGCGCTGGCGAGTGCACCACGGAGTGCCCCCAAAAGGTTGTATTCACTAAAAATCAGTGTAATTTGTGTTATTGTAGCATAAATAACCTAGTTCCATCGAAACTAGAGGTAGAATATGATTCCAAAGATACATGCAAAATCGTCGTTTCAGACCGTGAAACGCTCAAATATGATGTAAAAACTGTTTCTCAATCATGTCTCCAAATCACTTGAAAATGCGTTTTCTAAGCGAATTACGTGTTTTTAAGGTGTTTTGCAGTAACTTCTATAGTTCAAATCGGCACTCTAGCTGCGCTGGCGAGTGCACCACGGAGTGCTCCCAAATGGTTGTATTCACTAAAAATCAGTGTAATTTGTGTTATTGTAGCATAAATAACCTAGTTCCATCGAAACTAGAGGTAGAATATGATTCCAAAGATACATGCAAAATCGTCGTTTCAGACCGTGAAACGCTCAAATATGATGTAAAAACTGTTTCTCAAAACATGTCTCCAAATCACTTGAAAATGCGTTTTCTAAGCGAATTACGTGTTTTTAAGGTGTTTTGCAGTAACTTCTATAGGTCAAATCGGCACTCTAGCTGCGCTGACGAGTGCACCACGGAGTGTCTCCAAAACCTTGTATTCACTAAAAATCAGTGTAATTTGTGTTATTGTAGCATAAATAACCTAGTTCCATCGAAACTACAGGTAAAATATGATTCCAAAGATACATGCAAAATCGTCGTTTCAGACCGTGAAACGCTCAAATATGATGTAAAAACTATTTCTCAAAACATGTCTCCAAATCACTTGAAAATGCGTTTTCTAAGCGAATTATGTGTTTTTAAGGTGTTTTGCAGTAACTTCTATAGTTCAAATCGGCACTCTAGCTGCGCTGGCGAGTGCACCACGGAGTGTCTCCAAAACCTTGTATTCACTAAAAATCAGTGTATTTTGTGTTATTGTAGCATAAATAACCTAGTTCCATCGAAACTACAGGTAGAATATGATTCCAAAGATACATGCAAAATCGTCGTTTCAGACCGTGAAACGCTCAAATATGATGTAAAAACTGTTTCTCAAAACATGTCTCCAAATCACTTGAAAATGCGTTTTCTAAGCGAATTACGTGTTTTTAAGGTGTTTTGCAGTAACTTCTATAGGTCAAATCGGCACTCTAGCTGCGCTGGCGAGTGCACCACGGAGTGCCTCCAAAACCTTGTATTCACTAAAAATCAGTGTAATTTGTGTTATTGTAGCATAAATAACCCAGTTCCATCGAAATTAGAGGTAGAATATTATTCCAAAGATACATGCAAAATCGTCGTTTCAGACCGTGAAACGCTCAAATATGATGTAAAAACTGTTTCTCAATACATGTCTCCAAATAACTTGAAAATGCGTTTTCTGAGCGAATTACGTGTTTTTAAGGTGTTTTGCAGTAACTTCTATAGGTCAAATCGGCACTCTAGCTGCGCTGACGAGTGCACCACGGAGTGTCTCCAAAACCTTGTATTCACTAAAAATCAGTGTAATTTGTGTTATTGTAGCATAAATAACCTAGTTCCATCGAAACTACAGGTAAAATATGATTCCAAAGATACATGCAAAATCGTCGTTTCAGACCGTGAAACGCTCAAATATGATGTAAAAACTATTTCTCAAAACATGTCTCCAAATCACTTGAAAATGCGTTTTCTAAGCGAATTATGTGTTTTTAAGGTGTTTTGCAGTAACTTCTATAGTTCAAATCGGCACTCTAGCTGCGCTGGCGAGTGCACCACGGAGTGTCTCCAAAACCTTGTATTCACTAAAAATCAGTGTATTTTGTGTTATTGTAGCATAAATAACCTAGTTCCATCGAAACTACAGGTAGAATATGATTCCAAAGATACATGCAAAATCGTCGTTTCAGACCGTGAACGCTCAAATATGATGTAAAAACTGTTTCTCAAAACATGTCTCCAAATCACTTGAAAATGCGTTTTCTAAGCGAATTACGTGTTTTTAAGGTGTTTTGCAGTAACTTCTATAGGTCAAATCGGCACTCTAGCTGCGCTGGCGAGTGCACCACGGAGTGCCTCCAAAACCTTGTATTCACTAAAAATCAGTGTAATTTGTGTTATTGTAGCATAAATAACCCAGTTCCATCGAAATTAGAGGTAGAATATTATTCCAAAGATACATGCAAAATCGTCGTTTCAGACCGTGAAACGCTCAAATATGATGTAAAAACTGTTTCTCAATACATGTCTCCAAATAACTTGAAAATGCGTTTTCTGAGCGAATTACGTGTTTTTAAGGTGTTTTGCAGTAACTTCTATAGGTCAAATCGGCACTCTAGCTGCGCTGGCGAGTGCACCACGGAGTGTCTCCAAAACCTTGTATTCACTAAAAATCAGTGTAATTTGTGTTATTGTAGCATAAATAACCTAGTTCCATCGAAACTACAGGTAGAATATGATTCCAAAGATACATGCAAAATAGTCGTTTCAGACCGTGAAACGCTCAAATATGATTGTAGCATGAATAACCTAGTTCCATCGAAACTACAGGTAGAATATGATTCCAAAGATACATGCAAAATCGTCGTTTCTGACCGTGAAACGCTCAAATATGCTGTAAAAACTGTTTCTCAAAACATGTCTCCAAATCATTTGAAAATGCGTTTTCTAAGCGAATTACGTGTTTTTAAGGTGTTTTGCAGTAACTTTTATATGTCAAATCGGCACTCTAGCTGCGCTGGCGAGTGCACCACGGAGTGCCCCCAAAAGGTTGTATTCATTAAAAATCAGTGTAATTTGTGTTATTGTTCCATCGAAACTACAGGTAGAATATGATTCCAAAGATACATGCAAAATCGTCGTTTCAGACCGTGAAACGCTCAAATATGATGTAAAAACTGTTTCTCAAAACATGTCTCCAAATCACTTGAAAATGCGTTTTCTAAGCGAATTACGTGTTTTTAAGGTGTTTTGCAGTAACTTCTATAGGCCAAATCGGCACTCTAGCTGCGCTGGCGAGTGCACCACGGAGTGTCTCCAAAACCTTGTATTCACTAAAAATCAGTGTAATTTGTGTTATTGTAGCATAAATAACCTAGTTCCATCGAAACTACAGGTAAAATATGATTCCAAAGATACATGCAAAATCGTCGTTTCAGACCGTGAAACGCTCAAATATGATGTAAAAACTGTTTCTCAAAACATGTCTCCAAATCACTTGAAAATGCGTTTTCTAAGCGAATTATGTGTTTTTAAGGTGTTTTGCAGTAACTTCTATAGTTCAAATCGGCACTCTAGCTGCGCTGGCGAGTGCACCACGGAGTGTCTCCAAAACCTTGTATTCACTAAAAATCAGTGTATTTTGTGTTATTGTAGCATAAATAACCTAGTTCCATCGAAACTACAGGTAGAATATGAATCCAAAGATACATGCAAAATCGTCGTTTCAGACCGTGAAACGCTCAAATATGATGTAAAAACTGTTTCTCAAAACATGTCTCCAAATCACTTGAAAATGCGTTTTCTAAGCGAATTACGTGTTTTTAAGGTGTTTTGCAGTAACTTCTATAGGTCAAATCGGCACTCTAGCTGCGCTGGCGAGTGCACCACGGAGTGCCTCCAAAACCTTGTATTCACTAAAAATCAGTGTAATTTGTGTTATTGTAGCATAAATAACCCAGTACCATCGAAATTAGAGGTAGAATATTATTCCAAAGATACATGCAAAATCGTCGTTTCAGAGCGTGAAACGCTCAAATATGATGTAAAAACTGTTTCTCAATACATGTCTCCAAATAACTTGAAAATGCGTTTTCTGAGCGAATTACGTGTTTTTAAGGTGTTTTGCAGTAACTTCTATAGGTCAAATCGGCACTCTAGCTGCGCTGGCGAGTGCACCACGGAGTGTCTCCAAAACCTTGTATTCACTAAAAATCAGTGTAATTTGTGTTATTGTAGCATAAATAACCCAGTTCCATCGAAATTAGAGGTAGAATATTATTCCAAAGATACATGCAAAATCGTCGTTTCAGACCGTGAAACGCTCAAATATGATGTAAAAACTGTTTCTCAATACATGTCTCCAAATAACTTGAAAATGCGTTTTCTAAGCGAATTACGTGTTTTTAAGGTGTTTTGCAGTAACTTCTATAGGTCAAATCGGCACTCTAGCTGCGCTGGCGAGTGCACCACGGAGTGTCTCCAAAACCTTGTATTCACTAAAAATCAGTGTAATTTGTGTTATTGTAGCATAAATAACCTAGTTCCATCGAAACTACAGGTACAATATGATTCCAAAGATACATGCAAAATCGTCGTTTCAGGCCGTGAAACGCTCAAATATGATGTAAAAACTGTTTCTCAAAACATGTCTCCAAATCACTTGAAAATGCGTTTTCTAAGCGAATTACGTGTTTTTAAGGTGTTTTGCAGTAACTTCTATAGTTCAAATCGGCACTCTAGCTGCGCTGGCGAGTGCACCACGGAGTGCCCCCAAAACCTTTTATTCACTAAAAATCAGTGTATTTTGTGTTATTGTAGCATAAATAACCTAGTTCCATCGAAACTACAGGTAGAATATGATTCCAAAGATACATGCAAAATCGTCGTTTCAGACCGTGAAACGCTCAAATATGATGTAAACACTGTTTCTCAAAACATGTCTCCAAATCACTTGAAAATGCGTTTTCTAAGCGAATTACGTGTTTTTAAGGTGTTTTGCAGTAACTTCCATAGGTCAAATCGGCACTCTAGCTGCGCTGGCGAGTGCACCTCGGAGTGCCTCCAAAGCCTTGTATTCACTAAAAATCAGTGTAATTTGTGTTTTTGTAGCATAAATAACCCAGTTCCATCGAAACTAGAGGTAGAATATGATTCCAAAGATACATGCAAAATCGTCGTTTCAGACCGTGAAACGCTCAAATATGATGTAAAAACTGTTTCTCAATACATGTCTCCAAATCACTTGAAAATGCGTTTTCTAAGCGAATTACGTGTTTTTAAGGTGTTTTGCAGGAACTTCTATAGGTCAAATCGGCACTCTAGCTGCGCTAGCGAGTGCACCACGGAGTGCCCCCAAAAGGTTGTATTCACTAAAAATCAGTGTAATTTGTGTTATTGTAGCATAAATAACCTAGTTCCATCGAAACTAGAGGTAGAATATGATTCCAAAGATACATGCAAAATCGTCGTTTCAGACCGTGAAACGCTCAAATATGATGTAAAAACTGTTTCTCAAATCATGTCTCCAAATCACTTGAAAATGCGTTTTCTAAGCGAATTACGTGTTTTTAAGGTGTTTTGCAGTAACTTCTATAGTTCAAATCGGCACTCTAGCTGCGCTGGCGAGTGCACCACGGAGTGCCCCCAAATGGTTGTATTCACTAAAAATCAGTGTAATTTGTGTTATTGTAGCATAAATAACCTAGTTCCATCGAAACTAGAGGTAGAATATGATTCCAAAGATACATGCAAAATCGTCGTTTCAGACCGTGAAACGCTCAAATATGATGTAAAAACTGTTTCTCAAAACATGTCTCCAAATCACTTGAAAATGCGTTTTCTAAGCGAATTACGTGTTTTTAAGGTGTTTTGCAGTAACTTCTATAGGTCAAATCGGCACTCTAGCTGCGCTGGCGAGTGCATCACGGAGTGTCTCCAAAACCTTGTATTCACTAAAAATCAGTGTAATTTGTGTTATTGTAGCATAAATAACCTAGTTCCATCGAAACTACAGGTAAAATATGATTCCAAAGATACATGCAAAATCGTCGTTTCAGACCGTGAAACGCTCAAATATGATGTAAAAACTATTTCTCAAAACATGTCTCCAAATCACTTGAAAATACTTTTTCTAAGCGAATTATGTGTTTTTAAGGTGTTTTGCAGTAACTTCTATAGTTCAAATCGGCACTCTAGCTGCGCTGGCGAGTGCACCACGGAGTGTCTCCAAAACCTTGTATTCACTAAAAATCAGTGTATTTTGTGTTATTGTAGCATAAATAACCTAGTTCCATCGAAACTACAGGTAGAATATGATTCCAAAGATACATGCAAAATCGTCGTTTCAGACCGTGAAACGCACAAATATGATGTAAAAACTGTTTCTCAATACATGTCTCCAAATCACTTGAAAATGCGTTTTCTAAGCGAATTACGTGTTTTTAAGGTGTTTTGCAGGAACTTCTATAGGTCAAATCGGCACTCTAGCTGCGCTGGCGAGTGCACCACGGAGTGCCCCCAAAAGGTTGTATTCACTAAAAATCAGTGTAATTTGTGTTATTGTAGCATAAATAACCTAGTTCCATCGAAACTAGAGGTAGAATATGATTCCAAAGATACATGCAAAATCGTCGTTTCAGACCGTGAAACGCTCAAATATGATGTAAAAACTGTTTCTCAAATCATGTCTCCAAATCACTTGAAAATGCGTTTTCTAAGCGAATTACGTGTTTTTAAGGTGTTTTGCAGTAACTTCTATAGTTCAAATCGGCACTCTAGCTGCGCTGGCGAGTGCACCACGGAGTGCTCCCAAATGGTTGTATTCACTAAAAATCAGTGTAATTTGTGTTATTGTAGCATAAATAACCTAGTTCCATCGAAACTAGAGGTAGAATATGATTCCAAAGATACATGCAAAATCGTCGTTTCAGACCGTGAAACGCTCAAATATGATGTAAAAACTGTTTCTCAAAACATGTCTCCAAATCACTTGAAAATGCGTTTTCTAAGCGAATTACGTGTTTTTAAGGTGTTTTGCAGTAACTTCTATAGGTCAAATCGGCACTCTAGCTGCGCTGGCGAGTGCACCACGGAGTGTCTCCAAAACCTTGTATTCACTAAAAATCAGTGTAATTTGTGTTATTGTAGCATAAATAACCTAGTTCCATCGAAACTACAGGTAAAATATGATTCCAAAGATACATGCAAAATCGTCGTTTCAGACCGTGAAACGCTCAAATATGATGTAAAAACTATTTCTCAAAACATGTCTCCAAATCACTTGAAAATGCGTTTTCTAAGCGAATTATGTGTTTTTAAGGTGTTTTGCAGTAACTTCTATAGTTCAAATCGGCACTCTAGCTGCGCTGGCGAGTGCACCACGGAGTGTCTCCAAAACCTTGTATTCACTAAAAATCAGTGTATTTTGTGTTATTGTAGCATAAATAACCTAGTTCCATCGAAACTACAGGTAGAATATGATTCCAAAGATACATGCAAAATCGTCGTTTCAGACCGTGAAACGCTCAAATATGATGTAAAAACTGTTTCTCAAAACATGTCTCCAAATCACTTGAAAATGCGTTTTCTAAGCGAATTACGTGTTTTTAAGGTGTTTTGCAGTAACTTCTATAGGTCAAATCGGCACTCTAGCTGCGCTGGCGAGTGCACCACGGAGTGCCTCCAAAACCTTGTATTCACTAAAAATCAGTGTAATTTGTGTTATTGTAGCATAAATAACCCAGTTCCATCGAAATTAGAGGTAGAATATTATTCCAAAGATACATGCAAAATCGTCGTTTCAGACCGTGAAACGCTCAAATATGATGTAAAAACTGTTTCTCAATACATGTCTCCAAATAACTTGAAAATGCGTTTTCTGAGCGAATTACGTGTTTTTAAGGTGTTTTGCAGTAACTTCTATAGGTCAAATCGGCACTCTAGCTGCGCTGGCGAGTGCACCACGGAGTGTCTCCAAAACCTTGTATTCACTAAAAATCAGTGTAATTTGTGTTATTGTAGCATAAATAACCTAGTTCCATCGAAACTACAGGTAGAATATGATTCCAAAGATACATGCAAAATAGTCGTTTCAGACCGTGAAACGCTCAAATATGATTGTAGCATGAATAACCTAGTTCCATCGAAACTACAGGTAGAATATGATTCCAAAGATACATGCAAAATCGTCGTTTCTGACCGTGAAACGCTCAAATATGCTGTAAAAACTGTTTCTCAAAACATGTCTCCAAATCATTTGAAAATGCGTTTTCTAAGCGAATTACGTGTTTTTAAGGTGTTTTGCAGTAACTTTTATAGGTCAAATCGGCACTCTAGCTGCGCTGGCGAGTGCACCACGGAGTGCCCCCAAAAGGTTGTATTCATTAAAAATCAGTGTAATTTGTGTTATTGTTCCATCGAAACTACAGGTAGAATATGATCAAAGATACATGCAAAATCGTCGTTTCAGACCGTGAAACGCTCAAATATGATGTAAAAACTGTTTCTCAAAACATGTCTCCAAATCACTTGAAAATGCGTTTTCTAAGCGAATTACGTGTTTTTAAGGTGTTTTGCAGTAACTTCTATAGGCCAAATCGGCACTCTAGCTGCGCTGGCGAGTGCACCACGGAGTGTCTCCAAAACCTTGTATTCACTAAAAATCAGTGTAATTTGTGTTATTGTAGCATAAATTACCTAGTTCCATCGAAACTACAGGTAAAATATGATTCCAAAGATACATGCAAAATCGTCGTTTCAGACCGTGAAACGCTCAAATATGATGTAAAAACTGTTTCTCAAAACATGTCTCCAAATCACTTGAAAATGCGTTTTCTAAGCGAATTATGTGTTTTTAAGGTGTTTTGCAGTAACTTCTATAGTTCAAATCGGCACTCTAGCTGCGCTGGCGAGTGCACCACGGAGTGTCTCCAAAACCTTGTATTCACTAAAAATCAGTGTATTTTGTGTTATTGTAGCATAAATAACCTAGTTCCATCGAAACTACAGGTAGAATATGAATCCAAAGATACATGCAAAATCGTCGTTTCAGACCGTGAAACGCTCAAATATGATGTAAAAACTGTTTCTCAAAACATGTCTCCAAATCACTTGAAAATGCGTTTTCTAAGCGAATTACGTGTTTTTAAGGTGTTTTGCAGTAACTTCTATAGGTCAAATCGGCACTCTAGCTGCGCTGGCGAGTGCACCACGGAGTGCCTCCAAAACCTTGTATTCACTAAAAATCAGTGTAATTTGTGTTATTGTAGCATAAATAACCCAGTACCATCGAAATTAGAGGTAGAATATTATTCCAAAGATACATGCAAAATCGTCGTTTCAGAGCGTGAAACGCTCAAATATGATGTAAAAACTGTTTCTCAATACATGTCTCCAAATAACTTGAAAATGCGTTTTCTGAGCGAATTACGTGTTTTTAAGGTGTTTTTGCAGTAACTTCTATAGGTCAAATCGGCACTCTAGCTGCGCTGGCGAGTGCACCACGGAGTGTCTCCAAAACCTTGTATTCACTAAAAATCAGTGTAATTTGTGTTATTGTAGCATAAATAACCCAGTTCCATCGAAATTAGAGGTAGAATATTATTCCAAAGATACATGCAAAATCGTCGTTTCAGACCGTGAAACGCTCAAATATGATGTAAAAACTGTTTCTCAATACATGTCTCCAAATAACTTGAAAATGCGTTTTCTAAGCGAATTACGTGTTTTTTAAGGTGTTTTGCAGTAACTTCTATAGGTCAAATCGGCACTCTAGCTGCGCTGGCGAGTGCACCACGGAGTGTCTCCAAAACCTTGTATTCACTAAAAATCAGTGTAATTTGTGTTATTGTAGCATAAATAACCTAGTTCCATCGAAACTACAGGTAGAATATGATTCCAAAGATACATGCAAAATCGTCGTTTCAGGCCGTGAAACGCTCAAATATGATGTAAAAACTGTTTCTCAAAACATGTCTCCAAATCACTTGAAAATGCGTTTTCTAAGCGAATTACGTGTTTTTAAGGTGTTTTGCAGTAACTTCTATAGTTCAAATCGGCACTCTAGCTGCGCTGGCGAGTGCACCACGGAGTGCCCCCAAAACCTTTTATTCACTAAAAATCAGTGTATTTTGTGTTATTGTAGCATAAATAACCTAGTTCCATCGAAACTACAGGTAGAATATGAATCCAAAGATACATGCAAAATCGTCGTTTCAGACCGTGAAACGCTCAAATATGATGTAAAAACTGTTTCTCAAAACATGTCTCCAAATCACTTGAAAATGCGTTTTCTAAGCGAATTACGTGTTTTTAAGGTGTTTTGCAGTAACTTCCATAGGTCAAATCGGCACTCTAGCTGCGCTGGCGAGTGCACCACGGAGTGCCTCCAAAGCCTTGTATTCACTAAAAATCAGTGTAATTTGTGTTTTTGTAGCATAAATAACCCAGTTCCATCGAAACTAGAGGTAGAATATTATTCCAAAGATACATGCAAAATCGTCGTTTCAGACCGTGAAACGCTCAAATATGATGTAAAAACTGTTTCTCAATACATGTCTCCAAATCACTTGAAAATGCGTTTTCTAAGCGAATTACGTGTTTTTAAGGTGTTTTGCAGGAACTTCTATAGGTCAAATCGGCACTCTAGCTGCGCTGGCGAGTGCACCACGGAGTGCCCCCAAAAGGTTGTATTCACTAAAAATCAGTGTAATTTGTGTTATTGTAGCATAAATAACCTAGTTCCATCGAAACTAGAGGTAGAATATGATTCCAAAGATACATGCAAAATCGTCGTTTCAGATCGTGAAACGCTCAAATATGATGTAAAAACTGTTTCTCAAATCATGTCTCCAAATCACTTGAAAATGCGTTTTCTAAGCGAATTACGTGTTTTTAAGGTGTTTTGCAGTAACTTCTATAGTTCAAATCGGCACTCTAGCTGCGCTGGCGAGTGCACCACGGAGTGCCCCCAAATGGTTGTATTCACTAAAAATCAGTGTAATTTGTGTTATTGTAGCATAAATAACCTAGTTCCATCGAAACTAGAGGTAGAATATGATTCCAAAGATACATGCAAAATCGTCGTTTCAGACCGTGAAACGCTCAAATATGATGTAAAAACTGTTTCTCAAAACATGTCTCCAAATCACTTGAAAATGCGTTTTCTAAGCGAATTACGTGTTTTTAAGGTGTTTTGCAGTAACTTCTATAGGTCAAATCGGCACTCTAGCTGCGCTGGCGAGTGCACCACGGAGTGTCTCCAAAACCTTGTATTCACTAAAAATCAGTGTAATTTGTGTTATTGTAGCATAAATAACCTAGTTCCATCGAAACTACAGGTAAAATATGATTCCAAAGATACATGCAAAATCGTCGTTTCAGACCGTGAAACGCTCAAATATGATGTAAAAACTATTTCTCAAAACATGTCTCCAAATCACTTGAAAATGCGTTTTCTAAGCGAATTATGTGTTTTTAAGGTGTTTTGCAGTAACTTCTATAGTTCAAATCGGCACTCTAGCTGCGCTGGCGAGTGCACCACGGAGTGTCTCCAAAACCTTGTATTCACTAAAAATCAGTGTATTTTGTGTTATTGTAGCATAAATAACCTAGTTCCATCGAAACTACAGGTAGAATATGATTCCAAAGATACATGCAAAATCGTCGTTTCAGACCGTGAAACGCTCAAATATGATGTAAAAACTGTTTCTCAAAACATGTCTCCAAATCACTTGAAAATGCGTTTTCTAAGCGAATTACGTGTTTTTAAGGTGTTTTGCAGTAACTTCTATAGGTCAAATCGGCACTCTAGCTGCGCTGGCGAGTGCACCACGGAGTGCCTCCAAAACCTTGTATTCACTAAAAATCAGTGTAATTTGTGTTATTGTAGCATAAATAACCCAGTTCCATCGAAATTAGAGGTAGAATATTATACCAAAGATACATGCAAAATCGTCGTTTCAGACCGTGAAACGCTCAAATATGATGTAAAAACTGTTTCTCAATACATGTCTCCAAATAACTTGAAAATGCGTTTTCTGAGCGAATTACGTGTTTTTAAGGTGTTTTGCAGTAACTTCTATAGGTCAAATCGGCACTCTAGCTGCGCTGGCGAGTGCACCACGGAGTGTCTCCAAAACCTTGTATTCACTAAAAATCAGTGTAATTTGTGTTATTGTAGCATAAATAACCTAGTTCCATCGAAACTACAGGTAGAATATGATTCCAAAGATACATGCAAAATAGTCGTTTCAGACCGTGAAACGCTCAAATATGATGTAAAAACTGTTTCTCAAAACATGTCTCCAAATCACTTGAAAATGCGTTTTCTAAGCGAATTACGTGTTTTTAAGGTGTTTTGCAGTAACTTCTATAGTTCAAACCGGCACTCTAGCTGCGCTGGCGAGTGCACCACGGAGTGCCCCCAAAAGGTTGTATTCATTAAAAATCAGTGTAATTTGTGTTATTGTAGCATAAATAACCTAGTTCCATCGAAACTACAGGTAGAATATGATTCCAAAGATACATGCAAAATCGTCGTTTCAGACCGTGAAACGCTCAAATATGATGTAAAAACTGTTTCTCAAAACATGTCTCCAAATCACTTGAAAATGCGTTTTCTAAGCGAATTACGTGTTTTTAAGGTGTTTTGCAGTAACTTCTATAAGCCAAATCGGCACTCTAGCTGCGCTGGCGAGTGCACCACGGAGTGCCCCCAAAAGGTTGTATTCACTAAAAATCAGTGTAATTTGTGTTATTGTAGCATAAATAACCTAGTTCCATCGAAACTACAGGTAGAATATGATTCCAAAGATACATGCAAAATCGTCGTTTCAGACCGTGAAACGCTCAAATATGATGTAAAAACTGTTTCTCAAAACATGTCTCCAAATCACTTGAAAATGCGTTTTCTAAGCGAATTACGTGTTTTTAAGGTGTTTTGCAGTAACTTCTATAGGCCAAATCGGCACTCTAGCAGCGCTGGCGAGTGCACCACGGAGTGCCCCCAAAAGGTTGTATTCACTAAAAATCAGTGTAATTTGTGTTATTGTAGCATAAATAACCTAGTTCCATCGAAACTACAGGTAAAATATGATTCCAAAGATACATGCAAAATCGTCGTTTCAGACCGTGAAACGCTCAAATATGCTGTAAAAACTGTTTCTCAAAACATGTCTCCAAATCATTTGAAAATGCGTTTTCTAAGCGAATTACGTGTTTTTAAGGTGTTTTGCAGTAACTTTTATAGGTCAAATCGGCACTCTAGCTGCGCTGGCGAGTGCACCACGGAGTGTCTCCAAAACCTTGTATTCACTAAAAATCAGTGTAATTTGTGTTATTGTAGCATAAATAACCTAGTTCCATCGAAACTACAGGTAGAATATGATTCCAAAGATGCATGCAAAATCGTCGTTTCAGACCGTGAAACGCTCAAATATGATGTAAAAACTGTTTCTCAAAACATGTCTCCAAATCACTTGAAAATGCGTTTTCTAAGCGAATTACGTGTTTTTAAGGTGTTTTGCAGTAACTTCTATAGTTCAAATCGGCACTCTAGCTGCGCTGGCGAGTGCACCACGGAGTGCCTCCAAAACCTTGTATTTACTAAAAATCAGTGTATTTTGTGTTATTGTAGCATAAATAACCTAGTTCCATCGAAACTACAGGTAGAATATGATTCCAAAGATACATGCAAAATCGTCGTTTCAGACCGTGAAACGCTCAAATATGATGTAAAAACTGTTTCTCAAAACATGTCTCCAAATCACTTGAAAATGCGTTTTCTAAGCGAATTACGTGTTTTTAAGGTGTTTTGCAGTAACTTCTATAGTTCAAATCGGCACTCTAGCTGCGCTGGCGAGTGCACCACGGAGTGCCTCCAAAACCTTGTATTCACTAAAAATCAGTGTAATTTGTGTTATTGTAGCATAAATAACCTAGTTCCATCGAAACTACAGGTAGAATATGATTCCAAAGATACATGCAAAATCGTCGTTTCAGACCGTGAAACGCTCAAATATGATGTAAAAAATGTTTCTCAAAACATGTCTCCAAATCACTTGAAAATGCGTTTTCTAAGCGAATTACGTGTTTTTAAGGTGTTTTGCAGTAACTTCTATAGGCCAAATCGGCACTCTAGCTGCGCTGGCGAGTGCACCACGGAGTGCCCCCAAAAGGTTGTATTCACTAAAAATCAGTGTAATTTGTGTTATTGTAGCATAAATAACCTAGTTCCATCGAAACTACAGGTAGAATATGATTCCAAAGATACATGCAAAATCGTCGTTTCAGACCGTGAAACGCTCAAATATGATGTAAAAACTGTTTCTCAAAACATGTCTCCAAATCACTTGAAAATGCGTTTTCTAAGCGAATTGCGTGTTTTTAAGGTGTTTTGCAGTAACTTCTATAGGCCAAATCGGCACTCTAGCTGCGCTGGCGAGTGCACCACGGAGTGCCCCCAAAAGGTTGTATTCACTAAAAATCAGTGTAATTTGTGTTATTGTAGCATAAATAACCTAGTTCCATCGAAACTTAAGGTAGAATATGATTCCAAAGATACATGCAAAATCGTCGTTTCAGACCGTGAAACGCTCAAATATGATGTAAAAACTGTTTCTCAAAACATGTCTCCAAATCACTTGAAAATGCGTTTTCTAAGCGAATTACGTGTTTTTAAGGTGTTTTGCAGTAACTTCTATAGGCCAAATCGGCACTCTAGCTGCGCTGGCGAGTGCACCACGGAGTGCCCCCAAAAGGTTGTATTCACTAAAAATCAGTGTAATTTGTGTTATTGTAGCATAAATAACCTAGTTCCATCGAAACTACAGGTAGAATATGATTCCAAAGATACATGCAAAATCGTCGTTTCAGACCGTGAAACGCTCAAATATGATGTAAAAACTGTTTCTCAAAACATGTCTCCAAATCACTTGAAAATGCGTTTTCTAAGCGAATTACGTGTTTCTAAGGTGTTTTGCAGTAACTTCTATAGGCCAAATCGGCACTCTAACTGCGCTGGCGAGTGCACCACGGAGTGCCCCCAAAAGGTTGTATTCACTAAAAATCAGTGTAATTTGTGTTATTGTAGCATAAATAACCTAGTTCCATCGAAACTACAGGTAGAATATGATTCCAAAGATACATGCAAAATCGTCGTTTCAGACCGTGAAACGCTCAAATATGATGTAAAAACTGTTTCTCAAAACATGTCTCCAAATCACTTGAAAATGCGTTTTCTAAGCGAATTACGTGTTTTTAAGGTGTTTTGCAGTAACTTCTATAGGCCAAATCGGCACTGTAGCTGCGCTGGCGAGTGCACCACGGAGTGCCCCCAAAAGGTTGTATTCATTAAAAATCAGTGTAATTTGTGTTATTGTTCCATCGAAACTACAGGTAGAATATGATTCCAAAGATACATGCAAAATCGTCGTTTCAGACCGTGAAACGCTCAAATATGATGTAAAAACTGTTTCTCAAAACATGTCTCCAAATCACTTGAAAATGCGTTTTCTAAGCGAATTACGTGTTTTTAAGGTGTTTTGCGGTAACTTCTATAGGCCAAATCGGCACTCTAGCTGCGCTGGCGAGTGCACCACGGAGTGCCCCCAAAAGGTTGTATTCACTAAAAATCAGTGTAATTTGTGTTATTGTAGCATAAATAACCTAGTTCCATCGAAACTACAGGTAGAATATGATTCCAAAGATACATGCAAAATCGTCGTTTCAGACCGTGAAACGCTCAAATATGATGTAAAAACTGTTTCTCAAAACATGTCTCCAAATCACTTGAAAATGCGTTTTCTAAGCGAATTACGTGTTTTTAAGGTGTTTTGCAGTAACTTCTATAGGCCAAATCGGCACTCTAGCTGCGCTGGCGAGTGCACCACGGAGTGCCCCCAAAAGGTTGTATTCACTAAAAATCAGTGTAATTTGTGTTATTGTAGCATAAATAACCTAGTTCCATCGAAACTACAGGTAGAATATGATTCCAAAGATACATGCAAAATCGTCGTTTCAGACCGTGAAACGCTCAAATATGATGTAAAAACTGTTTCTCAAAACATGTCTCCAAATCACTTGAAAATGCGTTTTCTAAGCGAATTACGTGTTTTTAAGGTGTTTTGCAGTAACTTCTATAGGCCAAATCGGCACTCTAGCTGCGCTGACGAGTGCACCACGGAGTGCCCCCAAAAGGTTGTATTCACTAAAAATCAGTGTAATTTGTGTTATTGTAGCATAAATAACCTAGTTCCATCGAAACTACAGTAGAATGTGATTCCAAAGATACATGCAAAATCGTCGTTTCAGACCGTGAAACGCTCAAATATGATGTAAAAACTGTTTCTCAAAACACGTCTCCAAATCACTTGAAAATGCGTTTTCTAAGCGAATTACGTGTTTTTAAGGTGTTTTGCAGTAACTTCTATAGGTCAAATCGGCACTCTAGCTGCGCTGGCGAGTGCACCACGGAGTGTCTCCAAAACCTTGTATTCACTAAAAATCAGTGTAATTTGTGTTATTGTAGCATAAATAACCTTGTTCCATCGAAACTACAGGTAGAATATGATTCCAAAGATACATGCAAAATCGTCGTTTCAGACCGTGAAACGCTCAAATATGATGTAAAAACTGTTTCTCAAAACATGTCTCCAAATCACTTGAAAATGCGTTTTCTAAGCGAATTACGTGTTTTTAAGGTGTTTTGCAGTAACTTCTATAAGCCAAATCGGCACTCTAGCTGCGCTGGCGAGTGCACCACGGAGTGCCCCAAAAGGTTGTATTCACTAAAAATCAGTGTAATTTGTGTTATTGTTCCATCGAAACTACAGGTAGAATATGATTCCAAAGATACATGCAAAATCGTCGTTTCAGACCGTGAAACGCTCAAATATGATGTAAAAACTGTTTCTCAAAACATGTCTCCAAATCACTTGAAAATGCGTTTTCTAAGCGAATTACGTGTTTTTAAGGTGTTTTGCAGTAACTTCTATAGGCCAAATCGGCACTCTAGCTGCGCTGGCGAGTGCACCACGGAGTGCCCCCAAAAGGTTGTATTCACTAAAAATCAGTGTAATTTGTGTTATTGTAGCATAAATAACCTAGTTCCATCGAAACTACAGGTAGAATATGATTCCAAAGATACATGCAAAATCGTCGTTTCAGACCGTGAAACGCTCAAATATGATGTAAAAACTGTTTCTCAAAACATGTCTCCAAATCACTTGAAAATGCGTTTTCTAAGCGAATTACGTGTTTTTAAGGTGTTTTGCAGTAACTTCTATAGGCCAAATCGGCACTCTAGCTGCGCTGGCGAGTGCACCACGGAGTGCCCCCAAAAGGTTGTATTCACTAAAAATCAGTGTAATTTGTGTTATTGTAGCATAAATAACCTAGTTCCATCGAAACTACAGGTAGAATATGATTCCAAAGATACATGCAAAATCGTCGTTTCAGACCGTGAAACGCTCAAATATGATGTAAAAACTGTTTCTCAAAACATGTCTCCAAATCACTTGAAAATGCGTTTTCTAAGCGAATTACGTGTTTTTAAGGTGTTTTGCAGTAACTTCTATAGGCCAAATCGGCACTCTAGCTGCGCTGACGAGTGCACCACGGAGTGCCCCCAAAAGGTTGTATTCACTAAAAATCAGTGTAATTTGTGTTATTGTAGCATAAATAACCTAGTTCCATCGAAACTACAGGTAGAATGTGATTCCAAAGATACATGCAAAATCGTCGTTTCAGACCGTGAAACGCTCAAATATGATGTAAAAACTGTTTCTCAAAACATGTCTCCAAATCACTTGAAAATGCGTTTTTCTAAGCGAATTACGTGTTTTTAAGGTGTTTGCAGTAACTTCTATAGGTCAAATCGGCACTCTAGCTGCGCTGGCGAGTGCACCACGGAGTGTCTCCAAAACCTTGTATTCACTAAAAATCAGTGTAATTTGTGTTATTGTAGCATAAATAACCTAGTTCCATCGAAACTACAGGTAGAATATGATTCCAAAGATACATGCAAAATCGTCGTTTCAGACCGTGAAACGCTCAAATATGATGTAAAAACTGTTTCTCAAAACATGTCTCCAAATCACTTGAAAATGCGTTTTCTAAGCGAATTACGTGTTTTTAAGGTGTTTTGCAGTAACTTCTATATTTCAAATCGGCACTCTAGCTGCGCTGGCGAGTGCACCACGGAGTGCCTCCAAAACCTTGTATTTACTAAAATCAGTGTATTTTGTGTTATTGTAGCATAAATAACCTAGTTCCATCGAAACTACAGGTAGAATATGATTCCAAAGATACGTGCAAAATCGTCGTTTCAGACCGTGAAACGCTCATATATGATGTAAAAACTGTTTCTCAAAACATGTCTCCAAATCACTTGAAAATGCGTTTTCTAAGCGAATTGCGTGTTTTTAAGGTGTTTTGCAGTAACTTCTATAGGCCA
The DNA here is from genome assembly GCA_963082715.1 of Harpalus rubripes. Classification (NCBI taxonomy): domain Eukaryota; kingdom Metazoa; phylum Arthropoda; class Insecta; order Coleoptera; family Carabidae; genus Harpalus; species Harpalus rubripes. The sequence goes on from CAUJCB010000564.1 coordinate 24,157, forward strand.
AATCGGCACTCTAGCTGCGCTGGCGAGTGCACCACGGAGTGCCCCCAAAAGGTTGTATTCATTAAAAATCAGTGTAATTTGTGTTATTGTAGCATAAATAACCTAGTTCCATCGAAACTACAGGTAGAATATGATTCCAAAGATACATGCAAAATCGTCGTTTCAGACCGTGAAACGCTCAAATATGATGTAAAAACTGTTTCTCAAAACATGTCTCCAAATCACTTGAAAATGCGTTTTCTAAGCGAATTACGTGTTTTTAAGGTGTTTTGCAGTAACTTCTATAGGCCAAATCGGCACTCTAGCTGCGCTGGCGAGTGCACCACGGAGTGCCCCCAAAAGGTTGTATTCACTAAAAATCAGTGTAATTTGTGTTATTGTAGCATAAATAACCTAGTTCCATCGAAACTACAGGTAGAATATGATTCCAAAGATACATGCAAAATCGTCGTTTCAGACCGTGAAACGCTCAAATATGATGTAAAAACTGTTTCTCAAAACATGTCTCCAAATCACTTGAAAATGCGTTTTCTAAGCGAATTACGTGTTTTTAAGGTGTTTTGCAGTAACTTCTATAGGCCAAATCGGCACTCTAGCAGCGCTGGCGAGTGCACCACGGAGTGTCTCCAAAACCTTGTATTCACTAAAAATCAGTGTAATTTGTGTTATTGTAGCATAAATAACCTAGTTCCATCGAAACTACAGGTAGAATATGATTCCAAAGATACATGCTAAATCGTCGTTTCAGACCGTGAAACGCTCAAATATGATGTAAAAACTGTTTCTCAAATCATGTCTCCAAATCACTTGAAAATGCGTTTTCTAAGCGAATTACGTGTTTTTAAGGTGTTTTGCAGTAACTTCTATAGGTCAAATCGGCACTCTAGCTGCGCTGGCGAGTGCACCACGGAGTGTCTCCAAAACCTTGTATTCACTAAAAATCAGTGTAATTTGTGTTATTGTAGCATAAATAACCTAGTTCCATCGAAACTACAGGTAGAATATGATTCCAAAGATACATGCAAAATCGTCGTTTCAGACCGTGAAACGCTCAAATATGATGTAAAAACTGTTTCTCAAATCATGTCTCCAAATCACTTGAAAATGCGTTTTCTAAGCGAATTACGTGTTTGTAAGGTGTTTTGCAGTAACTTCTATAGGCCAAATCGGCACTCTAGCTGCGCTGGCGAGTGCACCACGGAGTGCCCCCAAAAGGTTGTATTCATTAAAAATCAGTGTAATTTGTGTTATTGTAGCATAAATAACCTAGTTCCATCGAAACTACAGGTAGAATATGATTCCAAAGATACATGCAAAATCGTCGTTTCAGACCGTGAAACGCTCAAATATGATGTAAAAACTGTTTCTCAAAACATGTCTCCAAATCACTTGAAAATGCGTTTTCTAAGCGAATTACGTGTTTTTAAGGTGTTTTGCAGTAACTTCTATAGGCCAAATCGGCACTCTAGCTGCGCTGGCGAGTGCACCACGGAGTGCCCCCAAAAGGTTGTATTCACTAAAAATCAGTGTAATTTGTGTTATTGTAGCATAAATAACCTAGTTCCATCGAAACTACAGGTAGAATATGATTCCAAAGATACATGCAAAATCGTCGTTTCAGACCGTGAAACGCTCAAATATGATGTAAAAACTGTTTCTCAAAACATGTCTCCAAATCACTTGAAAATGCGTTTTCTAAGCGAATTACGTGTTTTTTAAGGTGTTTTGCAGTAACTTCTATAGGCCAAATCGGCACTCTAGCTGCGCTGGCGAGTGCACCACGGAGTGCCCCAAAAGGTTGTATTCACTAAAAATCAGTGTAATTTGTGTTATTGTAGCATAAATAACCTAGTTCCATCGAAACTACAGGTAGAATATGATTCCAAAGATACATGCAAAATCGTCGTTTCAGACCGTGAAACGCTCAAATATGATGTAAAAACTGTTCTCAAAACATGTCTCCAAATCACTTGAAAATGCGTTTTCTAAGCGAATTACGTGTTTTTAAGGTGTTTTGCAGTAACTTCTATAGGCCAAATCGGCACTCTAGCAGCGCTGGCGAGTGCACCACGGAGTGTCCTCCAAAACCTTGTATTCACTAAAAATCAGTGTAATTTGTGTTATTGTAGCATAAATAACCTAGTTCCATCGAAACTACAGGTAGAATATGATTCCAAAGATACATGCAAAATCGTCGTTTCAGACCGTGAAACGCTCAAATATGATGTAAAAACTGTTTCTCAAAACATGTCTCCAAATCACTTGAAAATGCGTTTTCTAAGCGAATTACGTGTTTTTAAGGTGTTTTGCAGTAACTTCTATAGGCCAAATCGGCACTCTAGCTGCGCTGGCGAGTGCACCACGGAGTGACCCCAAAAGGTTGTATTCACTAAAAATCAGTGTAATTTGTGTTATTGTAGCATAATAACCTAGTTCCATCGAAACTACAGGTAGAATATGATTCCAAAGATACATGCAAAATCGTCGTTTCAGACCGTGAAACGCTCAAATATGATGTAAAACTGTTTCTCAAAACATGTCTCCAAATCACTTGAAAATGCGTTTTCTAAGCGAATTACGTGTTTTTAAGGTGTTTTGCAGTAACTTCTATAGTCAAATCGGCACTCTAGCTGCGCTGGCGAGTGCACCACGGAGTGCCCCCAAAAGGTTGTATTCACTAAAAATCAGTGTATTTTGTGTTATTGTAGCATAAATAACCTAGTTCCATCGAAACTACAGGTAGAATATGATTCCAAAGATACATGCAAAATCGTCGTTTCAGACCGTGAAACGCTCAAATATGATGTAAAACTGTTTCTCAAAACATGTCTCCAAATCACTTGAAATGCGTTTTCTAAACGAATTACGTGTTTTTAAGGTGTTTTGCAGTAACTTCTATAGGCCAATCGGCACTCTAGCTGCGCTGGCGAGTGCACCACGGAGT
>CAUJCB010000565.1:2500-15000 GCA_963082715.1 Harpalus rubripes
TATTTATTTATTTATTTATTTATTTATTTATTTATTATAATTTTAAGGCGGCACAGTCTTATAGGGCGCGAGCAGACACGTGACTCGAGCGACATTGACGTGCTTGGAATCAGCTGATTTGTGTGCGCATGTCATTTTGACAATGACTATGTTACGTTGACAAGACCAATAATTTTTAACTGCTAAAATGTTATTATTTTTACCGGTTTCAGGCTATTAATCCATTGTTTACATGTACAAAATAGGCTGGTAACTAAGTAATAACTGTATCTGTATGGTAATATTATTACTATACTGACTTGTCAACAACGGTCTACAAAATAAAAATGAAATAAAATCAAAGCATAATGCTCTTCATTAATACATACAGATAACGTTAGTGTATCGTTCTAAATACGGTTTACTTTATTCTAAAATAATAAACATGGGGAATAAAGCACATAATTTGAATATTTGTCATATTGACATATGTCAAAAAAATTGTTCTGTTAACCAGAGCATTCTGAAAGTAACATTAACGAAAGAATTTTAAAAAATAAATAATATTTATTAATATAGTCTTTATTTTCTGAAACCGATAAACTATTGAACAAACCACGGATGTTATGAATCATAACAAGCCTTAGATGTCTTAAAATGACATCTGCGGCTGTTATGATATACATAACATTCCTAGGTATGTTAATAGCTATAATTCCATATGTTTTACTGCTTAAAAATTGTATAGTTATTAACGTCATAAGGCTGATATGTAGCAAATAAGAGATGAGGTTGAATGTTGTAAAATCGAGGTGATAGCCGAGATTTTATAATCAACCATGTCTGTTATTTGTATATCAGCCGTGTGACGTTCAGTATTTTTCATAATAACATAAAATATCTTCTTAAAATTCTATTTTCTATGGCATATTGACAGGTGACAGCTCTTCATGACAATTTCATGATGCTGAGATTTTTTTTAGGAACACATGATTTTTAATAATTGTACTGTTATAAAAAATAACGGCCGTGGCTGTTTTGATGCATATATCGGTTAAGCATACAGTACTGTTAAAGCACATTTAACAGTATGGTATTATGAAAAAATAACATTAAAATGGTTTAAAATCAAAATAAATCAAAACATTGCTATTGTCAACGTGACATTGTTCTTGTCAAAATGACATGCGCACGCAAATCAGCTGATTTCAAGCACGTCAAGGTCGCTCGAGTCACGTGTCTGCTCGCGCCCTATATTGAAAATATCTAAGATTACACATGTATAATAGGTAACACTATGTTCATGAATTTTTCTCATGCCCTTCTACGGCGGGCGCTATTTTGAAATATATATATATTAAATAATTTATTATAATGCATACTATTTGTTTATAATAATTTCAAGACGGCACCCGGACATATATAGGATATATCTAAGTATACACATTATTATGATGGGTCACACTTTCCACGGGGGGCGCTATATAGAAATATATATTAAATAATTTGTTATAATGCATACTAATTGTTTATAATTATTTCAAAGCGGCACGCGGTCTTATATAGGGAATATCTAAGATTACATATATATGAAGCGTAACAGTACATTTATAAAGTTTTTTCATACCCTTCTACGGAGGGCGATATATTGAAATATATATTTAATAATTTGTTATAATACCTACTATTTATTTATAATAATTTTACGGCGGCACACGATCTTATCTAGGGAATATCTAAGATTTCAAGTATATGATAGGTAACAAAATGTTCATGAATTTTTTTCATAGCCCTCTACGGGGGGGGGGGTGCGCTATATTGAAATATATATTTAATAATTTGATATAATACCTACTATTTATTTATAATAATTTCAAAGCGGCACGCAGACTTATAAAGGAGAAATCTAAAAAAATATATATTCACATAGGATATAACGCAAACTTTATTAATTATTTACAAATGCCCTACGGGTGGTGCTATAACAAAATATATATGAGTATATTTGTTATAATACATACTATTTATTTATAATAATTTCGAAGTGGCACTCTTAAGATATATAGGGAATAAATACATTTGTTTATTATCTGCTACCATAACCTGTAAAAAATTTTGGGGTTAGTATCATCAAAATGATTAAATTCATCACTTACCTGCGTCTGAGAATTTATATATGTTTTATCTTTAATAATACTTTATTTTAATGTATATTTTATTGTCATTTATTCGTTAATACCTTTAATAATTATCATTGATATGGGTAATAAAAATATAACTTTATTTATCTCAGTTATATTTGAATGTCACTATTTTTACTTATAATATTGTTTGAAATGAATAACATGTAATATATAAAATAAAAACAGTAACTTACCGTATACAGTGATACAATGTAAACAATACCCCAGGTTAGAGTTCCAATATTGGCGATGTGTAGCGCTGACATCTACGATGGCATCGCGAATAGCACAATACCATTTTCACAACACGTGTATGCTACAACACTAGCGCCGCCATCGGTAGTTTCAGTCGTCAATAAATGTAAATTTACACACAATATTTATATTTTACGCAAATAACGAAAAGTGTAAATCAAGCTTTATCCTACAGTGTCATCTATGATACAAATTGTAATACAAAAATAATAAATTTTTGTAGTAAGTTGTAACTGTATGACATATTTTGTAATTATAACTGCTACATATTTATTGTTTAATGAAAGTGAATAGATAATTGTTATTAAACATGAGTTCAATGATTGATTTGTGCTTTATGTGTTCAAATGAAAACAAATGCAACATTGTGGACAAAACCATAGACAACAAAATTGTTTCTCAAGTAGAATATCTGATGCCTGAAATTGTAAGTACCTATTTATTCATTTTACTTTTCTTTAAGGGTATATATTTATTAACTTAGGAACTTATATTGAAAAACGAAGTCATATTAATATATTAACATCAAATATATTGTAGACATTTACATAGTTAGCCGTAGCTTTCCGGCGGATCTCTGGACCCCTTAACTTTAGCCATAATTACTGTGGCTATACGTCATAGTCATAATTTACATATACAGAATAATTTTAAATAGGTAGAATTAAACAAACGTTTTTAACAAATACGTAGTCTAAATTTATTATTTTTATTTTAATTAATACTTTTGTTTGACGTTTCAAAGTCTTTTGAAGGTTAGAGTAACTAGGTGGCTAGCGAACTTATCGGGAGAAATATTGTGTTAACCCAAGTAACATAAATTACCAAAAAGCAACATCGAATCGACGTCTTAAATTTGGTTGCATAACGGTCCTGACCAACGACCAAATATAACTAGACCAAACTTCATTTGTTTTGTTTTGATTTCGGCTGGCCAGACAGAGAAACTAGAGATAGAGATATGTCTTGTCTAGTCCGAGTATTACTCACTAGAGGTCACCACCGAGGCCACGTAGAGTATCAGTGTCTAGTTTGAACGTTGCTCACTATAGGCGCAAGTGTTCTTAGTTAAAATTTCGTGGTTAATATTTAAAGTTAACATAAAATAATTTATAAGGTTTAATATTAAAGAAAAATCAATGTGTCACACAGAAACACGAGAAACACTACAACTACAAAACAAAGACAAAATACATATGCTTCTACGTGGCCTCTAGTGAGCAACGTTGAAACTAAATACTAGACTATACACTGTAGGGTACCTTGATGTATTTTCGTGGCTATTTGATTTATTTTAGTGAAAAACACATTTAATTATCATTTTAATATGTATTTAAAGTGTAAGTAATATTTTTATTTTATTTACTTGTGTAGTTTGTTAAGATACCCACCACGATTACTGACATATTGAAAACAACTATAAATTACCAATATTAAGTCCCATCATTTAAATTTTTAAAAGGTAAGTTTAGAATATACAATTATTATGTAAATAAGAACAACAGATATTAAATTAGATGTGATAATAACAACCCATATATATTCTACATAACCTCTAAATGTATGTCTTAATAAAAATTGTGTATCTCTTAAATTAATTAATTTTTATTACCTTTATAAATTCACTGTGTGATAATTTAATATTCTTTTTACCTTCCGTCACCTTTAGGTAAGGAAGGTATTGTATTTGGTCAAAAAATTCGGGAACACACATTGTTTAATAATGTACATACCTTGCCTTATACATTTTCCTAACATACAAATATCGTCGTGTACATTTCCCGCCTTATACTAATTCCTAATGTACATAGATCGGCCTGTACATATCTTGCCTCGTACATTTTCATAACGTACAAATATTGTCCACGAAGTTGGCGCGGGTCCTACTTCGCGCGCTCTCAATTTAAAAAGTACATTCCGGAGTTCAGATATTTATTGAATCGGAATAAGTTGATAATTGGGAGCACTAATACTAATAGATGACGTAATTAATAAATTGTGGATATTACAAAAATTTAAAATATAAATAATATAGGTTTTATATACAGGTGTAACAGCTACGCGAGCTACCTCAAATAATTTCTATATTATTAAACATACAATAAAATACTATGAGACAATCTTGTAGAAGACCAAGGGGAACATCCGACTAGAGGAGAAAATATTTTTTTGAAACCAGTAGTTCTTTAGTAACACAAAGTTATAATTTTTAAAATGATATGGTATATATTTTTTGGCTCGTTCGATAGAGTATTTTTCTGAATTCAATTGTATCATTTTATACGAGTATCCTTACATATGAAAAATATTAAGACAAATTAAATTGAAATTTAATTGAATTTGATGTTTTTAATCATTTTTGAAACGAAACATGAATATATATTAATAAGTTTATAAATAGTGTTCTATTCTATTTGATTTCCATCCTCAATAATTCAAATTGACGAATAGCAGTTTGTTTTTCATACATAGCTTACTGAAAAATAACAAAAGAAAGTTTGCTGTAAGATAGATAACGTGGAGGAAAATCGTCGCACACATACATCATTATAAAAATAGTAAAATTGTGTTGTGGGGACCCTAATTCGTGCTTATCCACTGAAAAGCATTACCTCCCTTATAGACCGGGTGCTAGTGCTCCGTGAAAAATGTATCATGTATGGTATTCCAAGTACTCATCCTTGGTACTCACTATTTAAATACCCAGAAAAAAGGTGATCTACTCAGCTGTGGGTCATAACCTAAAACTGTTTTAAAAAATATTTTAGAATATTAGATTTTAAATATTAGAAGTGTAAAAAAATTGGTTGCTGTCATTACGGTTTTATTTTTACTAAGACCAAAGGTCAAGCCACGTGATTTTTTTTAAAAAAGAAAGAAAGGAAGAATTTATCCAAATTTTCGTTCAAAAATGCGACACATGTATAAAATAAAATGGTGTGCATCATAAGTCCGTTAAATAATTATTACGGTAGGTACTCATTTCGAAATTCCTGAACATCTTATTCGTACAGTAAAAACTCATTTACTAGACTTATAACGTAAATTACAACAACGTTTTATTTTATACTGTATCACATTTTTCAATATTATTCGAAGGTTCGATTTTGCTGCTTTCAGAATAATAAATGATTTCACTAAGTACACACTTCATAATGGAAGCGTGATTTTACATTATATTCTTGTAAGGTTAAACGGCTTTTTTAACAAAACCAATCTACAAAAAGAGGTTCCTAGAACGGGCCAAAGTTTTATATTTCAATGAAAGTAAAGGTAACAATTGTGTAAATTAAGCTTTATACCACAGTGCCATCTGTAATACAAATTGTGATATAAACATATTCTAACCTCTACAGGTATTTGAAAAAAGCATAAACAAATAATATATTTGGTATTTCGTAAGTTTCAGAGATTTCAACATTATTTATATTTAGCTTCATTGTTTATACAAATATTGGCATTGTATAATATAAAATAAAGTTTGTTATAAAAATAACGGTAAATACAATGTGTTTTATTTATCTTCTACCGGGAGCTATTTTTACGTGAAATATATGTAACATAATATTCCAAACAACAAACAATGGCCCTTGGAGCTCACTTTAAATATCCTGGAGAACAATTTGCTGCCTTTCACGATTCCCGGAAAAAAGACGATCTACCCTTGTGGATCATAATCTAAAAAATATGTATTAAAAAAATATTTTGAATTTTTTGTGTCTTTTAGGGTAAAAATTGTTGTTTGATTAAAACTCAGATGGAACGGCATGAGCAATTTTTGATAGGTAAAATTCACAGCAATAAAAGACTCTAGCGCCCCATGTAATGATTGAAAATGGCTGGTATTTCATATTGGCTACCATTTACATATACATAATGTCATTTTAAGCAGGTCCCACACAGAGAATACCTAGATTCTAATAGTATAAAAGAACGTGTTTTTTTCGCACGCGTCAAAATTTAGAAAACGAGCGTCAGCGAAAGAAAGTCTTTTAAAATGAGTTCTTTATACTATTTTTTATATTTTACGCCTTCTACAAACTAAAATATTTTACTCAATTTGTGATTATATTTGTAACAATTTGTACATTTTCATGTAAATAATCTTACCTAAATAAAAAAAATAATAATTTCGACATTATATTATTAAAATGAATTGTCAATTAACTAAAAATAAATTAGGTTAAAATGGGTTAAAGAAACGTTATCTAGTACCAACCGTCTAAAACAAAAAATTGCTTATCGAAATGAAGGTCATTACGATACGCAATTGCGTATCGTAATGACTTCATTATGAACGCAAAATATAAAAAATATTTTTTAAAACAGTTTTGGGTCATAACCCACAGCTGGGTAGATCGTCTTTTTTCCAGGGAAGCCAGGAAATTGTTCGCCAGGGTATTTAAAGTGAATACCAAATACCAAGGATGAGTAATTGGAATACCATGATACAATTTTCACGTAGCACTAGTCCCCGGTCTATAAGAGAGTTAACGTTTTTCAGTGAACAAGCACGAATTAGGGTCCACATAACACGATTTTACTGTTTTTACAATGATGTCTGTCAGTGTGTCTGTGAGTGACGATTTTTTCCTCCACGATATCTCTTTTATATCGAACTTGGAGAGTATTTTTTTTCTGAATTCAACAATATAATTGTTTTATGTCCTATAAATTTGATTTTTGTTATTTTTCAGCAGGCTATGTATGAAAAACAAAAACTTATTCGTCAAATTGAATTATTAAGAATGGAAATCAAATAGAGTAGAACACTATTAACAAATATTTATTTTGTTTTAATTTAAACTTATTTTTTTCTTATACATAGCCTACTGAAAATGTCTATATATAACATCAAATTCAATTAATGTTTGACAGAGAGTTAGTCGGTACTTGGTGGAACATGATGAATATAAAATAATAAAACACACACTTGGTTTGTCCACAAATTTTTGGACAACCAAGTGTGTGTTTTATTACTTTAAATTCAATTAAATTTCATTTGAATTTGTCTTATATAAAGATATAAAATGATTACACAGTAGAATTTAAAAAATACTTTATTGAATGAGCCATAAAACATACAATTCAATTTTAAAAATTGTAACTTAGTGCTAAAAACCACTGGTTTAAAAAAAAAACATTTTCTCTAGTATGTAGAATAATATAGAAATTATTTGAGGTAGCTCGTGTAGCTGTTACACCTGCATATAAACCTATATTATTTATATTTTTAATTTTTGTAACATCCACAATTTATTACTTGCGTCATCTATTAGTGCTTCCTAGAATTATCAACATATTCCTTTACTATTTGAACTCCGGAATGTACTTTTGAAATGGTGAGCGCGGCGCGAAGTAGGACTCGCGCCAACTTCGTGGGCAATATTTGTACGTTATGAAAATGTACGAGGCAAGGTATGTACAGAGCGATCTATGTACCTATATTAGGAATTTGTATAATGCAGGAAATGTATACGACAATATTTGTACGTTAGGAAAATGTATAAGGCAAGTTATGTACAGGGCGATCTATGTACATTATGAATTTGTATACATACCCAAAAATTTGGTAGTGAGTTTTTGATGAATAAGCACGTTTTAAGGACCGTATAATACGATTTTACTATTTTTACGATGATGTCTCTCTCTCTCTCTCTGTGTGTGTGTGTGTGTGTGTGTGTGTGTGTGTGTGTGTGTGCGTGCGTGCGTGCGAGCGTGCGTGCGTGCGTGCGTGCGTGCGTGTGCGTGTGCGTGTGAGTGTGAGTGTGAGTGTGAGTGTGAGTGTGAGTGTGAGTGTGTGTGTGTGTGTGTGTGCGTGCGTGCGTGCGTGCGTGCGTGTGTGCGTGCGTGTGTGCGTGTATGTGTGTGTGTGTGTGCGTGCGTGCGTGCGTGCGTGCGTGCGTGCGTGCGTGCGTGCGTGCGTGTGTGTGTGTGTGTGTGTGTGTGTGTGTGTGTTTTTTTAAATCTTTATTTCAGCATGCTCCATTTACAAAATATTACATGCTTTAAATGTACTGATTTTACATATTTGTGCTATTACTAATTGACATAATTTATAATACATTTTTTAAAAATTATTTACATAACATATTATGATTAAAAATTAGAATATTTAAATTAATCAACTAAACTATCGAAATCTATACTATTAACAAAAGTCATTAAAAAGTTCAAGTAATTTTCAACAAGATCAGTATTTGAGCAGGGCCAACTTCCACCTCTTCTTAAAATTGAGTTTTTCAAATGTTCACGTTCACGTCTTAACAACACGCACTCGAAAAGTAAATGATTCACTGATTGATTGCTATTACCGCACTTACACTCTTCATTGTCTATTATTTTAAACTTGTATAAATAGCTTCTTATTTTTCCATGTCCACTTAAAATTGTAGTTAATTTTGGTGAATATGGTAACTTTACTTTAAGTCTTTTATTTATAAAGGGGAAAAACATTTTAGTAGTAGTACCTTTGACACTTTGGGTCCATTCACGCTGCCACATATTTTCACTCTCAACTTTTTCTTCTTTAGCCACTAATCTTTTCATTGCCAGACTGTCTGCTGTATTGCTTTCACTACTTCTTGTATATTATTTTACTCTTTCAAATATTCTTAAAATTTCTTCTAATTTAATTAAAATTGGAGCATTGCCTGATAGTACACAAGACGCTTCGTAAGAAATAGTCCTGTATCCCTTTAAAATTTTGATGTTCATTAGTCGATGTACTCTCTTAATTTTTCTTTTATTTGCTTCTTTTTGAAGGGCAGATTTCCAAACCGGTAAGCCATAAGATAAAATTGGTATAATTGCTCCTTTGTAAATGATGTTAAGAGCTTCTTGTCGGAGACCCCAGGAAACTTTTGCAGACTTTGATAAAATATGTATAAGTTTAAAGCATTTGTCTGTTGCATAATTGATATGTTCGTCAAAGCAGAATTTGTTGTTAATAATTATTCCTAAATATTTTATTTTATTCGTTTGCTGCAGTACTTTATAGTTGAGAAAGATATTTACTTTCTCTTTAAACAAAGATCTTTTCCTTGTCACCAGCATTACTTGAGATTTATTTTCATTAAATTGAATTTTATTGTTTATTGCCCAGTTCATAATCTTTCCCATTTCAAAATTTACCATATTTTCTACCTCCAGTATAGATTTTCCTTTAGTAAGTAGTATGAAGTCGACTGCAAAAGCAATCGCTATTGAGTTTTTTGAAAAATTTAAGTTTAATAATGAGTCGTATTGTATGTTCCAGAACCCTGGGCCACTGCACGAACCTTGAGGGCAGCCTCTATTAACTGGTTTTATAATTTTTATTCCATTAACGTCTATATCTGTTGACCTATCACTGAAGTAATTTTGTGCTAAACAGTATAAATTTTTCGGGCAATTGAAATCTTTTAATGCTTTCATTATAGCTGGCCACCATGCTGCGTTGAATGCTCCTTTAACATCCAAACTAACTAATAAAACAATTTTCTTTTCCAAAAGACTTTCGTCAACAAAATTCTTCATTTTCATTAAGGCATCGGTAGTTCCTCTATGCTGAATAAATCCAAATTGGTTTTTGTTTAGAAAGTTATTTGAGTTCAAGTATATCATAATTCTGTTTATCAGTAATTTTTCTAAAACCTTTCCTCCAGTATTTATTAGACTAATAGGACGAAATTTTCCTACTTCGTCTGAATTTTCTCTTCCAGGTTTAATAATTGGTATAATCGTTGCAGATTTCCACTCCTTCGGGATGAACCCTCTTTGTAAACATTGGTTGTATATTTCAGTAAAGAACAGTCTAAATTTATTGAAAATATTTAACTGAATATCGTTTGAGATACCATCCTTCCCTGGAGCTTTCTTTGGATTCATTTTGATTAAAATTTCTTCGATCTCATCTTCCATAATTTGTTGATCGTTTGTTGAGTTTGGTGGAGTTTTAATATTTTCTCTGACTGCCTTATGGTATTCATTATCATCATACTCACTATCTTCAGGAATAAACTTTTGCAACATTCTATTAAGCGTACTTGCCGTGTCTGTTGTATATTCCCCGCATTCTTCTTTAATCGTTGAAAGAGTCAAAGTTTGCTTAGTCTTACCAGTGGCCATTTTATATACGATATTCCAGGGATTACTTTTGCTGGATATATTGCAGTATTCTTTCCATGATTTAAATTTCTCTTCTTCTATTTTCTTAATATACTTTGCTTTTTTTTGTAGATAAATTAATCTTCTTTCTTCTCTGAGAAAAACGTTATTTCTTGTTCTCTGGTAGCGTCTTCTTAATGCGTTAATTCTTTTCCTCATTATAGTTAATTCATCTGACCACCATGCAACTGTTCTTCCTTTCTTTTCAACAGTGCCTACCTTTGATTTTTTGAAAGATTTGCAACAAGCTGATTTTATGGCTTTACTATATTTTTCTAGAAAAAGTACGAAATTTGTATCTTCTTTTACTTTATTTGCTAGAATTTGATCTAATTCTGCAACTTCTCTATCTTCCTGGGAAATATTTGCTATCTTCAGAAATTCTTCATTTATATTAATACCAAAATCTTCCAAATTTTCTGGCTTCACTACAAATTTTAGTCGACTTCGATTAATCCATACTCTTTCTTGATTTTTAACCTTTAATTCATAAAACAAATATCGGTGATCTGAATAGCTTTCTTCTTCCATTAATTTCCAATTTATTAAAACACTTGTTAAATGATGACTGACTAACGTTAGATCTATATTACTCGTACCCCTTCCGTTATCAAATGTGAATAGATCACTATCTTCGTTCATTAGATAAATTTCTTCTGTTGTTAAAAAATCACTTAGATCCCGACCTCTTGTGTTTGTAAGTCTGTCGTGCCAAACTGTTGATCTTGAATTGCTATCAACTGCTATAAGATATGCTTTATTGTTTGCGAACTCTTTAGCGCTTGCCAAATGTTGCTGGCTAACAAGGATGTCTTGATGATAGTCAAAATAAGCGGAAATAAAGTATATTTGCAAATTTTTTTATGTTACCTCTATAACTACCATATCCTCATTAGAGACTTGATTAATTAAAATTACGTTCATTAACTTGTTCCTAACCAAAATTGCGGCCCTTTTATGCCCATTTCCATGTGCATATAGTCTAATATAGTTAGGTATACCTCTAATTTTGTTTCCTACCTCATATGGTTCTTGTATTAGGGCTAAGTCAATTTTTAATTCTTCCATACATTTTAATAGATTTTATGTTGCTATCTTAGAGTGCTGTAAATTAATTTGGATATTTTTTATTTTTTCATTACGTAAATCTTCCCTTACAAAAATATCTGATATACTATTAATTTTGTTTTCTTGATTTAACATTAATAATTTATATTCTTAATTACTTTCTTTAGTGCATTTGTATAGCAAGGACAATTTTTATCAAGGGCCGAATGATTTACATTAAATTTGTCACCTTTACTATATTTATTCCAATTAATACAATTAATGCATGAGAAACTTTCTTTTTCCACATTACAATTACAATCTTTAAATTTGTGATTTCCAGAACAAAGCGGGCATGTTAGTCTTCCTTTACAATTTTCTGCCTTATGGTTAAATTTACTACAATTAAAACATCTGTTGACAGTGATAAAATCTTCTATTTTACATATTCTCCAACCTATTTTTAATTTTGTTTCTTTTAATTTCTTCCGAATGTCAGGCTTAACTTCAATTACTAAGTTTGTTTGTTTCTTCTTATTTTTAAATACAAATTTTGAATTTATATCTCCTTCTTTTAAATTTAATTCCGAGTTTTGTGTCATGATAGTTATTTCAGCGTTACTAATATCAATTTTATCAGATACATTATAAATTATTAGTCTTGGATCCCGTAATGATTTAACATTTGCTTCTAAGTCGCAACAAGAATCATTTATTTTATTTCTTATTATATCTATTTCTTTTTCGTTAGTAGTTTCCAATAGAATTTTTCCGTTCCTCAATGTTTTTAAAGATTTTATCCCTACTTTTAATTCCGTTGGATTTATTTTCCGTTTTAATTCTTCCATGATTACTTCCGCAGGTTCATTTAATTTTGACGAAACTATT
>CAUJCB010000565.1:20000-182000 GCA_963082715.1 Harpalus rubripes
TATGGTGTGATACTGTATCTGCACGTGTTTCCTGTGATAATGTTTTATCAACAAGGACAGGATGTTTGCTGATATGGATTGTTGGTGATAAATTTATTCCAAGAATTTTTACAGGATATGGTGTGATACTGTATCTGCACGTGTTTCCTGTGATAATGTTTTGTCAACAAAAACAGGATGTTTGCTGATATGAATTGTCGGTGATAATTTTTTTCCAAGAATTTAAAGAGGATGTGGTGTGATACTGTATTTGCACGTGTTTCCTGTGATAATGTTTTATCAACAAGGACAGGATGTTTGCTGATATGAATTGTCGGTGATAAATTTATTTCTAGAATTTTTACAGGATATGGTGTGATACTGTATCTGCTGGTGTTTCCTGTGATAATGTTTTGTCAACAAAAACAGGATGTTTGCTGATATGAATTGTTGGTGATAAATTTATTCCAAGAATTTTTACAGGATATGATGTGATACTGTATCTGCACGTGTTTCCTGCGATAATGTTTTGTCAACAAAAACAGGATGTTTGCTGATATGAATTGTCGGTGATAATTTTTTTCCAAGAATTTAAAGAGGATGTGGTGTGATACAGTATTTGCACGTGTTTCCTGTGATAATGTTTTATCAACAAGGACAGGATGTTTGCTGTATAAACAAGACTAATAAGAGAGAGGGATGTTGCTTTTTAATTGGTTTGGGTGTTGGTGGTGGTGGTGGTGACTGTGTGTTGTTAACGTTGATAAATTGGGTTGGCGGGGGCGGGGGCGGGGGAGGGGGAGGGTCGGGGCTTGGACTGGGGTGTGGGGAACGAAGTTTCCACCACCAATGTTATAATTCTATGGGGTATAAATATAAAAGAATATAATCTTTGTAAAATGTTACATTACAAGTATATTATAATTTATTAATTAAAACATAAGCAAGTTTAAAAAAAATTAAAACGTAATGCCAAGTGTAATGAATAACATAAAGTGGGTAGTTAATAAACTTCATAGTTTTGAAAAAAAAATAGTTTGGAATATAAAGCATTATTTCACTACTGTAACGTGCTAAACTGTTTAATACCATTAAGTAAATTAAGTGCAGAAGAAATAAATGTTCTTCCAGAAAAAAATACTTGATGAATAATCTTTGACTTTAACTCTTGGACTGGGGTGGGGAACGATAATAAATTCAAAATAATTAGAACAAAATGTTTTAGCTTGACGGATGCTTGATAACGTTTATAACCTTAATAAAATTATCACAACAGTTTATTCTTTAAATAAATGTATTTTTACTAAAGTGTACACTTTACTTCAATATTGCATTATTTTACTTTTTACATGAATGTAGTACTAGTTGCACTTAATACTTTATTTTTATTTATTTAATTATTTATTTATTTTGTTTATTTATATGTTTTAAAGCAGTAATTTGGGGTTTTTTAAAATGCTGAATTATTGTAAAACATTTATGGTATATTTAAAAAACAAAATACATTTACATATTACTAACAATATTTGTTAATGGATTATAATGAATTATTTTATCGTGTATAATTAAACAGTATGCAGTTGTATTTTCAGATACATTTTCATTTGTCTCAAATTCCAATCTTATATCAACATTACTCGATTTCAATGTCTCACTTTGATGCGAACAATCTATGACTACCAGGGGTGCTGTATTAATAAATTCGTGAGGTGTTAATGAAGGCTCACATGGTTGTTCATAGTAAGACAATTGAAATTGAGTGTACATTTCGTATAACATAGCCCAATGATTATTCTTAATACATAAATTTAAATTATCATATGGATACATATCAGAATTTAAATACAGCTTAATATTACTTAAATTACAGTGATCAAATTTACTCATATCCTTATTAATTTTATTTTTGCGATCTGTCTGAAATCCCACGATGACAAAACGCGGTGTTTCCAACTGTGATGTAGTTTTGATAGCCCAGGAGTGACGTTGTGTTTTTTGCAGGAGCGGATATTCATGAAGTTCCCAGCTACGAAACGCTATCTCCAAATTAATGCTATTCTCTATATACTTCATAAGCATCAATCGCTCGGCATCGGCTACTGATATATGTGGAATTTTCCAGTGAACAGTACTTAATTCAATTTTCATATTTTCTTTGGCATCACTGCTTTCAATTGCATTCAAATCAGTGCTGCTTCGTATTAAAACTAATTCTTGTTGTACATTTAGAACAATTTTTTTAAAATCTTCACAAAATCCCAATAGCATATTGAGGGGGATGCATACATTGAAATTACCGTGATCATCAACTAGTTGTTTTGTTTCAGACACAGGCAACCAACCAGCATTTTGTAAACGTTTACTTACATTTGTATTGTAAGAAACATAATTCTTTATAGTTGAAGTTATTCCAGGATTCCGAACTCTATCTATTACTATTCCTCCAAATTCATATCGAATTTCACTAAATAAGAATGCAAATGCATTGTTCACCAATTTAGCTGTGGTCGACACTTTATTATCATGCGTGAGAAGCTTACCTTCAATATAAAGTAAACTATTCCATGGTAGAGTGTACAAGTCTTGTTGTTGTATTGGAATGCGAATTTCATCATTATTGTCGAAAGTTGTGGAAGCATACGGTTTGTGTGTGTGTTTTTCCGCATGACTGATTGAATTATCAAATAATGCGTTTTCTGACACATTCAATATATTAGCATTCATTTTGGTGAATGCAAAGAATAATTTTTTTATATTTTTTAAACTGAACTCCAATCCAAATAACTATTAATTTTATTCGCTTTCTTCGTTTATCTAGATTGAACTTTAAACCCAAGTGATTTTAAAAACTGATAATTAATGGGTGTTAACCCTTGAACAGTCTTCTTGCTATTGATGCAATTACAGTTTCGAGCAGTATTTATATTCTTGCGAGCAGAAAGATTAAAGTTAATTCCCATTTTGTTTTTTAAGATGTAGTCTTACCGTGATGAGTTCTTCTCCAAAACTAAGTAATTTCCCCTTATGATTTCCTATTTTAAGGGTTAAGGTAGTTATTACTCGCGTGTTAATTGGTAAATAGATTATTTCATTTGGAGCCTCTATAATTTTATACCCCGGTGGGACGCGAGGGAAAAATTCATGAATTATGTGCACTTTTTTATTATTTGAATAAGAATTTGTGGTTATGTTACACTCAATACATATTGAATTTTCTTTAATTATAGAAACAGGATTATCTGATTCATATAATTTATTAGCATCCAATCGACGAGGTTTAAACCCGAGAATATCACCGATTGAATCGTTTGGTGTAAAATTTATTTCCTTATTGCTTTTAACTTGACACTTAAGTGTATTATTATTTGCTACAATATTTAATTCAGTACCTGCTTCTAAGTTTTTTTGTAAAAATTTATTTATATCATCTATTTCGTAAGAACCTTCTGGAATAGTAATTATATAATTTCCAATATAAAATTTATTATTTTCATTATTAATATTCTTCAGTGAGTTATATACTCCAAAATTTATTAACCCGAGTACATATTCCGAATCCTCATCGAGTATAATTGGCGGATGAAAATTTTCAGTTATGACTGAATTAGTACCGGAAAGCGTAAATGTATATGACATGATGGTTCAACCAATACTAAGGAGTAATAATGCTTATTTACTCGTATATAAAAATGCTAAGCACCAGTGGCCACATTTTACACTATTATTAGGCTGATATTTATTGTAATTGTAGTCTATTGAACACCTGCTTTCAAAATAATCAACTAATTCTTTTGGTGGTGCTAGGTTTCCATAACTATCAAAATATATAACTAAATTATTACGTTTTTTATAAGCAACCCAATGCGACCCAGGCCCATCATTATTATCCAAATTGACAATGGCGCATTCGTTACGATTTACTTTTGCGGGTAAATTATTTCTCATGAATACCCCTCTAAAAAATGGAATTTTCAGTACTTTAGCATATTTTCGAAGATCAATATTACTTAATGCCCTTGATGGCAATTCTATTGGCAGTTTTTTAAATGCAGTCCAAGTCCTTTTCGATATGGTTTTAAGTAGAGACCTTTACCCATTGCAATGGCCTCTATCATTTTATTATGACGTTTAGCTTCTTTTAATTGCTCGGTAGCAGCTTTTTTGTCGTTAACAGCCTTGGCAATACCTGCAGCACCACCCCCAAGTGCGCCTAAAGCGCTCAAGCCAGCGAAAAATGGAATTAATGGAAGGAATCCTCCGGTTTTCGGTACAGGTATCACTCTTGGATGTTTAATTTTTCGTTTTACTTTCATAACCGTTCGTAAAGCTATTTTTGCAGATTTATTTAAATCAGAACCAGTACTATTTGTTTTTATTGCTTTCTGTGCGCTGTTGACTACGTTGCGGAATGGTAAACTTCCGTCATATTTTTTCTTCTGCACTTTTAGCATGTTTATTTAAGGATCGCACGACTAACTTCTTCTGTAGTCATTGACGAACTGTGCTTGAGTAATGTTCGTGATTTAATTTATATCAAAATGCAAACTGTAAAGCAAATCCATGACTTTAAGGTAAAAAATTATGATTTCGATAGTGCTAGTAGTCAACCGCGCCATAGTTCATTGTTACCAGATATAATAAGATGTATTATAGCAGGTCCATCCGGATGCGGTAAAACAAATGTTATGATTGCACTTATAGAGCACGAAAATGGTCTATGTTTTTCGAATGTATACATATACTCAAAATCATTATTCCAACCTAAATATAAGTATTTAAACATGTTACTAAAACCAATTGAAGGAATAAGTTATTTTGCATATAATGAAAATGTAGATATTGAAAAGCTGTGCAATGCGCAATGTAATTCTGTGTTTATATTTGATGATGTAGCGTGCGATAAACAAGATGCAATTAGAGAATACTTTTGCATGGGTCGCCATAAGGCTATAGATTGTTTTTATTTATGTCAGACTTATACCAGAATTCCCAAACATCTTATACGAGATAATGTTAATCTATTAATATTATTTAAACAAGATGATATTAATTTAAAACATGTATATGCTGATCACGTAAATACAGATATGTCATATGAAAACTTTAAGGATCTTTGTTCTTTTTGCTGGTGTAATAAGTACGAATTTATGGTTATTGACAAAGAAAGTGACTTAAGTAATGGGCGTTATCGTAAAGGCTTTGATCAGTACATTATAATAAATAACAGTGCCATGAGCTTAAAGACTTCAGTTGCTGGTTAGCTGTCGTTCGGTAAACATTTGAAACAGGTTCAATATAATAGTAACTGATTAAATTTAATCATATCTGTTTTTGAGTTGTTTATCCAGCTATCAGATCTGTTTTTTATCTGGTTATCAGCTAGTTGTTTGCTACTGGGTCTGTTTTTTCCTGTTTCAACAACTAACGGCCTTGTTAATTTAAACCAATTTTGGACCTGGTGTGTGACCTTAAACCTGTTCCACCAATTGTTTTCCCTGTTTCAACAAGTTAACTTAAACATTTATTCTGAACCTTGTGTTTGATTTTGATTTTGTTTCACCACATGTTTTAAATATTATCCCAAATAGCTTGGAACAGGTTCAATAAAACAGCAACAGATTAAATTTAATCATATCTGTTTTTGAGTTGTTTATCCAGCTATCAGATCTGTATTTTATCTGGTTACCAGCTAGTTATTTGCTACTGGGTCTGTTTTTCCTTAACAAATAACAGCCCTGTTAATTTAAACCTATTTTGGACCTGGTGTGTGACCTTAAATCTGTACCAGCAATTGTTTTACCTGTTTCAACAAGTTAACTTAAACATTTATTCTGGACCTGGTGTTTGATCTTGATTTTGTTTCATCACTTGTTTTAAATATTATCCCAAATAGCTGTTTAAAGCTAGTTTATTAATTTTGGTAAACAAAACTAAAAAATGAATGAAGAATTAACAAAAGATATAATTAGTACTCGGAATGTTATTAAGCAAAAGCTTAAAAACCTTAGACTTGGTGCATTACATAGAAAAATTGAATTAGAATCACAATATAAACCAATAATTAAATCTTTAAAAGATATTGCAGTTAATTTACCAATGACCAATGTAAAAGAAGAACTTAAGAGTGAACCGAAAGAAGAAGTAAAAGACGAGGAAATACCTGAAAAAAATGAAACTTTATTAGGCCCCAAATTTTTAAAAACAAATGTAGTAGCACAATCAATGGACGAGGATGGGGGTGATAATGATGTATTTATTGAAAATCAATCACCCATGATTGAAGATTATCCATCAATAACTAGAGAGGATATTTTTAATTTAACTCAGGAACCCTCATTCAGGGAGTATTTAGACCAGTATGATCCATTACCACGACAATATGTTGAAGAGATGGTAACAGATGACAAAAATTCATTTGATTTCAAATATGGCGTGCGTCATGATGTGGATACTGATAAATTTTTTATAGGTGATTCTGAGTTAAAAATTGTGGGTAAGGATTTAGTAATACAAAATATAAAATATATCGGAACACCTGGTTTATATGAGCTCTTATTTAAAAAAACACCATTGGGGTATACTGAAACCGATAGTAAAAATTATGTTGATATTGTGAAAAGAACGAATGCTGCCCGTCGACATTATAGTGACAGCGAGCAACTTTCAGGGAGCAGATCTCAGAAGTATACTTCCATTATTGCTCCAAACTTAGAGAGTCAGAGGAAAGTTGCTCCAGCTTCCAAAAGAACAATTTCATACTCAGGTGCAAGTTTAGCCTTAAAAAATATAACTTCAAAATCTAAAAACCAATGGTCCTCGTTAGGTGAAACTTATTTTAAAAAATTAACTAAAAAACAAGTGGAGTATGTATACTGGGATAATGTAAATGAATTGGTTGATCGATTGCGGCTTTTAATTGCATCACGTGATGCCGGTCATACAGGACACAATAATGAAATTATATCCATAATTGAGGAGTTAAAAGAAGCTGGAGTTACAAAATAGCGACAGTTCAATAATGACTCTTGATAAGTTTGGACGTCATATCGAGCATCATAAAACTAAAATATATACTAATAAAATAATACCTCTTATTTCAAGAGAAATTAAAAATTTAGAATTATATTATATAAACAAAATAAATATACTAAAAAATAATTTTCAAATAGAATTGTCTAAAGTGAAAAATAATTTAATATCCACCATTGTTATAAATTTAAAATTAAAACTAGAAGGTGATACTTATAATATAATAAACAGTTCTAATTTAACTTTTTACATTTTACCTTGTACAGGTAAAATTATTCAAATTAATATAAATAATCCAAAAGAGCGTCTAAACTACCGAATTAATAACGAACCCCGTAGCTCAATAATAGTTGGTAAACAAGTTGTAAAGGGGAATAAATTAATAATATATCCCAGTCCTATGAGCTTAAAAACTAGTGAATTATATATTGAAATTGTACTGGAAACACCTGTTAACTATGTCGAAAATTAAACGCGAAATTGTTGAAGAAATACATAAACCAGCACGAGTGCACTTTCACAGAAGGCGTGTAATTACAAAAGGAATAGATGACTTATTCCAGGCTGATTTGGTTGAAATGATTCCTTATGCTAGAATAAATAAAGGTTATCGTTACATTTTAGTTGTAATTGATGTATTTTCCAAATTTTTGTGGACTAAGCCTGTAAAAAACAAAACAGGTTCTGAAATTTCAGCAGCTATGAAAAATATTTTGCTTACTAATAATCGAATTCCTGAAAATTTGCAAACTGACCTAGGTAAAGAATTTTATAATAAAAATTTTCAAAATTTAATGAATAAATATAATATTAATCATTATTCAAGCTATAGTACTAAAAAAGCGTCTATTGTGGAGCGAGTTAATCGAACCTTAAAATCGATGATGTGGAAAGAGTTTAGTTTACAAGGAACATATAAGTGGTTAAGTTTATTACCTAAACTTACGGAAAAGTATAATAATACAAAACACAGAACTATTAAAATGAAACCTATTAATGTCAGTAAAAAGAATGAAAAATTACTTCTTGATAGTGTTTACAGTAATATTAAAATTGTTGGCAAAGCAAAACTAAAAGTGGGTGATTTTGTGCGTGTAAGCAAGTATAGAGGGGCTTTTGTAAAAGGTTATACTCCTAATTGGTCTAATGAAATTTTTACTATACATTCGCTTCAATTAACAAATCCTATTACTTATATTCTTAAAGATCAGTCAGGGCAAATTATAAAAGGAGGATTTTATGATTATGAAGTACAGAAAGTAAAGTATCCCGATATATATCTTGTTGAAAAAATTTTAAAAAGGAAGGGCGATTTGGTATTTGTTAAATGGTTTGGGTTTGATAATAAACATAATAGCTGGATAAGTAAAACTAATGTGGAATGAGAATTAAAAAGGGGAGCGACTTATTTTTTCACCAATTAAGCAAAAGAGCACTAATTAATATAACTCTTGTATAAGATTCTACAGAGGTATTTAATTTCTAAACAGTATGAATCACCCTAATTGCTGCTTAGTATTTATATTTTAATATAATAAATAACATTAAAAAAATATATGTAGTTAAAAAAATCTTTAACTATATTTATTATTTCAAAATAAATATAATAATTATAAAATAAAAATATAAAATAGTTCTGACAATAATATTCCTTCTCTAAACTACCTCTAAAATATAAAAATAATTTTAATATTATAAAAATTTATCATGTGTGGAACATTGAAATTTACCAACTGATAAAACTCATATTGATGATTAGCTCTAAATATTAAACAATTTCAGTTATGCAATAAAAAAAATAAATTGTATTAACAGGTAAAAATTTATACATAATTTATTTATTTTTTTCAGCATTTAAAATTGTAAGTACATATTTTTCAGATCTAATATACATGAAAATAAGTGCAACCGACTATCCACTTAAAAAAAAATATGTAGCCAAAAAGCTTAGTAATATGTCCATTTTGTGATGTAATACATAATTTTGAAGAAGGGGATATTTCAGTTTTTGAACATTTTCGTTGGTCTCCGCTATGTTCATTTATTATTGGAAAAACAACTAATAATGTCCCAATTAAGGAAACAAATAAAAATATTATAATTAATGTTGTTTTGAATTGTATAATTTTGAAAATAGTAAAATGTGTAGTTATTATAAACAAAATAATGTAAATATTTTAAAATATATATATATATATATGAAATTAATAAGAATTTTTTAATAAATAATTGTTTAAAATATACATATTTTTTCTTTAAAAACCCAATATGCATCAAAATATTTAGGGCTAAAATGAAAACATAGTTACTTTTTATATTATTTTATTGCAAATATCTTACATGTGCAAGCATTAAAATAATGCAATAACTATGTTTACAGTATTTTATTATAAATATTTTACATTAACAATATTTTCCATTAATACATCAGAATAAAACATAATTATTTCTCTTATTGCTAAATTATATACATTATTATTATCACATAAACTATAAACATTATCAATAATTTCTCCTTCACATTTAGTAGATTCTTTTATTATACTGTAATAATATTTAGAAAAATTTAAAGATTCAAGATAATTTATTGTACGATTTATTAAATCAGATAATTGGAACAAATAATTAATAGATAAGCTTCCCAAATTTAAAGCACCATATTTTGATTTTAATTGTATTACTTTAAAAGAATCTACTGTATCAAATATTATTTCAATATCATGAAATTTGTATGATTGAATATTAGTATCGAAATTAAAATGTGAAAGTATTGCATTTTGACATAAAAGAAATTCAAACCATTCTTTGGGTTCAAAAGCAACACACTTTCCCAATTGATTACTATATAAATTAATAAAAATTTTATAGTTATACAATGGGTCTATACCAACAGATACCCATTTAAAATTATCCAAAAAAAATTTATGTTCCATAACCAGTTTTCTATCATTTTGCATTTCATCACTTTTAATTGATATTACTTCCTCTTCTAAATTAGTATTTTGTATTTGTGGATTATTTTCCATATTTTCCTTGTTTAAAATACCATCTATGGACTGTTCAGCAATTTTTTTCCTTGAACGAGTTGTATTTGTTGGATATGATTTTCGATCACCCTTTTTGGTTGGCTAAATTTTTTTATAAATATATATATATATATATATATAAATAATAACATATAAAAAGTTAAATTTTAATGTCTTACCTTCATAATTGATGTTTATGGCTTCACGAATAAAATAAATATAGTAAAAATTAATAACAAACTCGACAATTTATAGATACAAAATGCTTAAATACTATTGGCTGTAATAATAATTATATTCAATTTCTATTGGTTAAAATAAAACGTTCATTGACTTCGATAATTTGTCCCGTACAAGAGTTAAAGTCAAAGATTATTCATCAAGTATTTTTTTCCGGAAGAACATTTATTTCTTCTGCACTTAATTCACTTAATAGTATTAAACAGTTTAGCACGTTACAGTAGTGAAATAATGCTTTATATTCCAAAATATTTTTTTTTTAAACTATGAAGTTTATTAACTACCCACTTTATGTTATTCATTACACTTGGCATTACGTTTTAATTTTTTTTAAACTTGCTTATGTTTTAATTAATAAATTATAATATACTTGTAATGTAACATTTTACAAAGATTATATTCTTTTATATTTATACCCCATAGAATTATAACATTGGTGGTGGTAACTTCGTTCCCCACACCCCAGTCCAAGCCCCGACCCTCCCCCTCCCCCGCCCCCGCCCCCGCCAACCCAATTTATCAACGTTAACAACACACAGTCACCACCACCACCAACACCCAAACCAATTAAAAAGCAACATCCCTCTCTCTTATTAATCTTGTTTATACAGCAAACATCCTGTCCTTGTTGGTAAAACATTATCACAGGAAACACGTGCAAATACTGTATCACACCACATCCTCTTTAAATTCTTGGAAAAAAATTATCACCGACAATTCATATCAGCAAACATCCTGTTTTTGTTGACAAAACATTATCGCAGGAAACACGTGCAGATACAGTATCACATCATATCCTGTAAAAATTCTTGGAATAAATTTATCACCAACAATTCATATCAGCAAACATCCTGTTTTTGTTGACAAAACATTATCACAGGAAACACCAGCAGATACAGTATCACACCATATCCTGTAAAAATTCTAGAAATAAATTTATCACCGACAATTCATATCAGCAAACATCCTGTCCTTGTTGATAAAACATTATCACAGGAAACACGTGCAAATACAGTATCACACCACATCCTCTTTAAATTCTTGGAAAAAAATTATCACCGACAATTCATATCAGCAAACATCCTGTTTTTGTTGACAAAACATTATCACAGGAAACACGTGCAGATACAGTATCACACCATATCCTGTAAAAATTCTTGGAATAAATTTATCACCAACAATCCATATCAGCAAACATCCTGTCCTTGTTGATAAAACATTATCACAGGAAACACGTGCAGATACAGTATCACACCATATCCTGTAAAAATTCTAGAAATAAATTTATCACCGACAATACATATCAGCAAACATCCTGTCCTTGTTGATAAAACATTATCACAGGAAACACGTGCAAATACAGTATCACACCACATCCTCTTTAAATTCTTGGAAAAAAATTATCACCGACAATTCATATCAGTAAACATCCTGTTTTTGTTGACAAAACATTATCACAGGAAACACGTGCAGATACAGTATCACACCATATCCTGTAAAAATTCTTGGAATAAATTTATCACCGACAATTCATATCAGCAAACATCCTGTTTTTGTTTACAAAACATTATCACAGGAAACACGTGCAGATACAGTATCACACCATATCCTGTAAAAATTGTTGGAAAAAAATTATCACCAACGCTACAGTAATAAACATCCTGTTATTTTTTGATAAAAATATTATCACCGGACACACGTGCAGATAACAATATCACACCACATCCGCTGTAAAGCCAATTAAACGCAACAAAACATCCTGTCCTTGCTGATAAAAAAACACTATCACCGGATACACACGTACTGCAGTAAAACAAACATCCTGTCCTCGCTTGGGGGGTGTTGTTCTTGTATCTCTTCGTTAATAACAATTACAAAGCCACACACCCCCTCAGCCTTCAAAACACATAAGGGTTGCCAAAGAACTACCCCTCAACACACAAAAAGTTGCTGAAGAACTACCACATAGCTACTAAATTAACCCCCATGGTAGATGTCGATGGACACATGCCATCCAGTGGTCCAGAACCCCTCTTGTTTACCTACTACAGTGTATCAAATACAGGACACAAACCTATGTCCTCATTTCTCGCTCGACTTTTTACATGATATTTTCTATACGGAATATATTTTTTGGTTTATTTGATGCTAACGTTGTACACGATACTTCCATTTCATTGATAGTATTCCAAAAAATTCGGTACTGTTGCTAAATAAATATTAATTTGATAATTTGATATTTATCATATAGTCCTCATTATTATATAATGAAACATATACGAATGTATATTATTTAGTTTACAATGTATCCGTTAGATGGCTTTCGAATTTCCTGTACGAATTTGTTAATTTTCACACAGACTTGCTACAATATAACAAAGTGAGCCAGTTCAAGATATTCCATTATGTCAACAAAATCTACAATAAAAGTGTAGTGCGTTAAGTAAAACGGTTTTAGCCAGATAACCTGTTTGATTAATTAATATTTGTTAATGTTATAAATTAAAAAAAAAAAATAACGTCGCACACCCCTTATTTAGTGACGAAATAATATAATTTTTATCTATCTAAAAATAATTGTAACTAACAAATTTGATTTAACTATTAAGTGATATATACAAGGTGTGTACAAAAAGTATCGGATCATTGGCCGGGAAAACTAAAGTTATTTACCTGTGGGATTTAAACATTAAACCCATTCAAAGTACTCTCCTTGGGACTGCATACACTTCTATCCACTGCTTCTGCCACTGTTTGCAGCATCTGTTTGGGAATGGAAACGACTCCGCCGTCGTGATTAAAAAAACGGGTTCCTTTCAGCGGCGTTGGCAGGGTTTGAACTCGTTGCTCACACTATTTTATAAATATGCACTCTTTATTTAATTTACTAATAAAAATATTGAGTATATGTATGCATTACCTTTTATATTCGAAAGTATTACAATTTTAGGTTGGTTTTTTAGTGGATTCGTTCGTCACCGTTTTATGATTGTAAAATGAAGACAATTTATTATTTGCTATCAGTAGGTTTACAATAGCTACCATGGAACAAAATATAACCCATCCTTCTTTTATCTCTGTAACATTAGAAACAATGATAAATGTTAAAGTGGTATTTTCAATACATTTCTTGAAAAGCTAATAAGAATCATGTTCATACTCGATAAATATTATATTTAGAACAAATCTCATAGAATTGTCTTTACGTTTTCTTAATAATTTCAGTGAATAATTGGTTAATTTGTGTTTCTTAAAGATTGTTGCAAGCTGTCACTACAATACAATAAACAGTAACAGTTTAATCTGTGTTGAATGTACCTATAAGTAAAAATTTCTTAGTTTCTTACAATTTGTCACTACAATATTATATAAAATAAATGAAATACTTACTGTTTAAAATTGGCCTTAATACATTATAATTCGTCTGGACCACGTTTGAACTTTTCAAAGCTCAAGTTTCCGTCGGATCAATCAAATGACAGAAAATTATGTTTTACAAATTATAATGAACAAATTGTGTTGAACAATGTAGGTACCTATAAATACATAATGTTACACATACATATAATTTACAACATTTAGGGCCGGTATTTCCATCTTCGGATAAAGTGCTGGATAACTTATTTATCGGATAAATGAATAATATCGCATCAAAAAATGGCATTCAATATAATTTACATCATTTATGTTATCCTGAACTTTATCCGGAGATGGAAATACCGACCCTAAATAATTTATTGTACATACATAAACTATTTTAATAATAACCTTAGTCGGCAAATATTTCTGACAGATGTTGGTGTTACACAACAAAAACCATATGTTGGTGATCGGGTACACTCATAATAAAATGTTTAGGTTGAATGAAAATAAATTGAAATAAATTATGAAACTCTTATTTTAGTTACAATTACGATGTAATATAATTGTTGAAATAAAAATAGAATTTTAAAAGAATGTTTTTTACGTTTTGGGGATATTCCTAGAATTTGTTATTTTCTGAAACAAGGTGTTTTAAGATGAAATTTGTGTTTGTAAGGTCATAAAACAAAATGTTACATTCTGTTTATATAAATTAGATTTTATTACTTCCTATTAAGAATGTTTAAAAATCTGAATGTCTGAAGTGAGCGTAGTACAGTGAAATTTTGGCATTGAATAACTACTGTCTGAGGTGATGTGACGTTCCTTTTTTATCTTGATTGTTTGTTTATAATAATATACGTTATTTGTAACGTGAAGCAACACTTAAGACTTTGTTTAGGAATTAATTTTGACTCATAAAGTGTATGTATGGTGTGAAATGAATAACAGTAAATCTTTGTGGACTCTTTTTTTTTTTTTTTTTTTTTTTTTTTTTTTTTTTTTTTTTAACCTTATTACATATATATATATATATATATATATATATATATATATATATATATATATATATATATATGTATGTATGTATGTATGTACCTACCTATGTTTTTTTTAAACCCATTGTATACGTATGTATTTATGTATTTAACTATGTCTATGACTTCATGTTGTTTACTCTAGTATATCTAATTGCATGTACGTATGTATGTACAGTAAATTTTTTAAAGAAGTCTGATCAAGGTCATCTATATCATGAACGACTTTAACAAATTGGCATACATTTATTTCTCTCATTTGCAATGACTAGGATGGATATAACACGTTTGTCTCTCATAAATTCATATTTTTTGAATTAAGTTAGGACATTCCTTTTTAAAATGATGCTCGTTGTTGACAATACTTTCGCTGTAACGTAAGTTTATTTATCTACGACCATATGTGTAAGTAGGCCATTAAAAACAATTTGCAAGAACAGTAAATGCTTAATTACGGTTGCTAAGGATTTACTGTACAGTAAACAGTAATGTAATATATATTATTACGTTACTGTCTCAAGAAATTTTTCGTTTATAATATGTCGTGTTGGTAACACTGTAGTTTGACGTTTGACGTACCGTTCCGTTATTCTAACCTTTTTAAACTATTCCAGTAAAAACGCTCAGTGACGATATAAATCTTTAGTTTATAACATAATAAACAATTATCAAAGTGAAAATGAGCGACTCTGAAAATTAATTTGGGAATACACCTCCCGATATAATTGAACAAGCTGCAAACACATCAAATAACCTTTTACCAGAAAAATCACGATTGAGGTATGAGATTATTTACAAAAAATTTATGCAGTGGCGTTCAAAGAATAATGTTCATTCCTTTTCTGAAAATGTATTAATGGCATATTTCGGAGAAATAAGTCAACAATTCAAGCCATCATCGTTATGGGCAACATATTCCATGCTTAGAAGTGTGCTTAATATTAAGCACAATATTAATATTGCAGAATACCCCAAGTTAAGGGCTTGTTTAAAAAGGCAATCGGATGGATTTAAAAGCAAAACATCTAAAAATTTTACTCCTAGCGACGTGAATAAATTTCTGAAAGAAGCCCCAGATAGAGAATATTTATGGATGAAGGTATGTGAATTTATTAAAGTTTTTAGATGTAATGTTATAAAATATTGTTATTTTTAATTTTAGACTGTGCTAATTATTGGGATAAGTGGTGCTTGCCGGAAACAAGAGTTAAAAAACCTTAAAATGTCTGACATTGAAGATAGTGGAAAAAACTCCACATTAAAATTCCGGACACAAAAACCAAAATACATAGATCTTTTGTTGTTACCGGTACATTTTATAATATCTGCAAGCAATATATTGAAATACGCCAACAAGCTGTAGACCAAAATATTTCCCAGTTTTTTGTTAATTATCAAAAGGGAAAGTGTACCAAACAAGTAGTTGGTATTAATAAAATAGGAAGTGTACCAATGAAGGTAGCTGAATATCTAAACTTAGTAGATGCAACTGCATTCACTTCCCATTGTTTTCGAAGAACTTCGGCTACCATTCTCATCGATGCTGGAGGCGATTTAATGGCACTAAAAAGACATGGTGGATGGCGATCGTCATCTAGTGCAGATAATTCGTTACGTAATAAATCTCTGACTGCAAATAAAATATTGCAATCCGTAGATAATGTTGAAAAAGAAACTGAAATTTCTATGCACACCTCACTATCCAACCAGAATTTGGGAAACATAGATATTGAACACAACACAGAAGTAACGAACACTGACAGCAGTGTATTTACAGCATCCGTAGAAAACACTGGACCACCTTTTGTTATTAAGAACTGTCACCATTTTACCATTAATTATATTCAAAAATAAGATATTTATCAGTAATATTTTCAATTTCATGTAATTGTTGTTCGTAAATAAAAATTTATATTTCCCATACTTGTTATTTATCTTATGGTCGTAGATAAAATGTAATACACAACTCGAATTGTAACGCAATTACATTGCTCGTGAAATTACTGCACTCGCCAAGGCTCGTGCGCAACTTTTTCACTCGCATGTAATATGCTTTTTACAATTCACGTTATGTAATATACTATTATTAATTCAGATATATTACCTTGATTCATAGCCGTACGAATAACTTTATTTTCTGTTGCTAATAAGCTTACCAGTTGACTTAGTTTTGAATTTTGAATGATTTTACAATAACATATATTTTTAAAAGAAAATAACAATAAACGATACCACTGAATTTCACACAATTAGTGGCAATATACAGTCGTACTTTAATCTGTTAAAATAACTCAATTTAACATCATGTATCCTCGTTTGAGTGTGACCTCAATCTTTAAATAAAGAGTGACCTTGTACTATATTCAGATGATCTGGATCATGTCAAAACCTAACCTAACCTCGTTTGGGTGTGACCTCAACCTAACCTAACCTAGATCATGCTAAACCTAACCTAACCTCGTTTGGGTGACCTCAACCTAACCTAACCTAACCTAGAAATTATTAACCTAACCTCGTTTGGGTGTGACCTCAACCTAACCTAACCTAGATCATGCTAACCTAACCTAACCTCGTTTGGGTGACCTCAACCTAACCTAATCCAACTTAACCTAACCTAACCTAGATATTATTAACCTAACCTAACCTCGTTTGGGTGTAACCTCAACCTGTAAATAATGAGTGACCTAAGATTTTATATATGACAGTTTATAGAATATTCAATTGTCAAATTACGGCTTATACAAAATCAAAATGTCAAATTGATCAAGCTGTCAAATAGCAAAACTTCAAAGTCGTCAAATTTTATATTTGACAGCTTATAAAAAGTCAAACTGTCATACCTGTCAAATCTAATATTTGACAGCTTATAAAAGATAAAACTGTCAAATTTATAAATCTGACATATTATAAAACAGCAAAAGCGTCTTTTCTGCTAAATCTAGTTTTTGACAGCTTATAACAGTTAAAACTGTCAGATTTGTCAAATGGTAAAATTGTCAAAATGGTCTATTTGTTAAATTATAAAACTAAACTGTCAAAACTGTCAAATTTGACAGCTTTTAACAGATCAAACAGCAACTTTAAAGGCGTCAAAGCTGTCAAATTTTATATTTGACAGCTTATAAAAAATCAAACTGTCGTACCTGTCAAATCTAATATTTGACAGCTTATAAAAGATAAAACTGTCAAATTTATAAATCTGCCATATTATAAAACTGCAAAAGCGTATTTTCTGCTAAATCTAGTTTTTGACAGCTTATAACAGTGAAAATTGTCAAATTTGTCAAATGGTAAAACTGTCAAAATGGTCTATTTGTCAAATTATAAAACTATAAAGCAGTCAAAACTGTCAAATTTGACAGCTTTTAACAGATCAAACTGCAACTTTAAAGGCGTCAAAGCTGTCAAATTTTATATTTGACAGTTTATAAAAAAATCAAACTGTCATAGCTGTCAAATCTAATATTTGACAGCTGATAAACGATAAAAAAGTCAAATTTATAAATCTGTCATATTATAAAACTGCAAAAGCGCCTGCCTTTTCTGCTAAATCTAGTTTTTGACAGCTTATAACAGGGAAAACTGTCAAATTGGCCAATTTGTCAAATTGGTCTATTTGTCAAATTATAAAGTAATCAAAACTGTCAAATATAAAATTTGACAGCTTTGACGACTTTATTGTTCTATCATTTGACAGATGTACCAATTTGACAGTTTTACCACTTGACAGCTTAGCCAGTTTAACAATTTTGACTTTCATTGGCTGTCAAAAACAAGATATGGCAGCTATGACGCCCTATTACATCATTTGACAGCAATATTAATTTGATTGTTTTTGCACGATTTGACTTCTTTGACGACTTTACAGTTTTGCCATTTTACAAACGTGACCAATTGGAGTTTTATAATTTGATATCTTGACCAATTTGAGAGTTTAATCTTATAAACTGTCAAATGCATGATTTTTATTACGCAATTTTCATTACGCTATAAATTGAATAATTAGACAATTTTGTCATTTGACAGTTTTTTTTTAGATCTGTAAGTACAAATTTTATGGTTTAAAATGAATTAGACAAATAATGTAATTACGAGGATTATTAGTTTTCAAATATAACCAGAATAACATTCTATTCTTAGCGATGACGTAATCGCCATACGGTGGCGAGGCAACAATCGTGTTTCAACATGTTTCAATAAATCGTGTTTCAACATGTTTAAATAAATTCGGTGGTGGTGTGACCTTTTATATTCGACGTTTTTATCTCGTCTAGGAAGGAATGTGGCGAACATTCTGATACAGATAGGCATCGTTATATGAACAATTAGTGAAACAAAAACGGTTTTATACGCGTTGGTTGTGCGTGTGAGTTCTATAAGCTTCAGAAAAGTGACAATATTGTAATGTGCAGTGCCCGCCGTCGCCGCCACTGTTACCGCCTCTGTCCCCGTCGGTGTCGCCGCCGCTGTCGCAGGGACGAGCGAGTGTCTATTGTTAGCGATGACGCAGCAGACGTGCCGGAACCTGCTTAATTACGCGGTTGATGTAACCTATTGTGTTTTATCTAGAAGTCTTCCAGTGACTTCTGGAATTTTCGGCTAGGTATATAAGCACCGTTGGCGAAGGCATTGGACAGTCTGATATAAATAAGCGTTGCGTGTTAAACAGTTGGTGATATAAACAGATAGTAGACAAGTGATGAATATAAACAAATACAGTTGTATAAATAAATAAGTGATCTATATATTGTTTAAATAAATAATCTTAGTGTTTAAGTGTTTTATAATATTCTTAGTCTTAATTAGTGTTTAATATTTGTTTAATCGTAGTGTTCGTTATATTTATCATCTTTTGATTATATTTAATATCTATTTACTGTTATAATAAACTTTTATTTTAATTAATAATAATTGTCTAATATTTACACTTCACCCAAATAATTAAAAACGTTACAATATTAATTTGACGCCTTATATATCTTGCTGCATATAAGTTCTGTCGTAAATTTATCAAAAATGGGTAAGAGAAAATATAGAAAAAAACCTGAAGAAATATTAAAAACTCCAAAGAAGATAAGAAATCCATTAACACCGCTTACACCTAAAATTCGTGAGTATAAAACAAAACAAAATTGTATTCTTAAATAGTAAATGTATATTATTTCCAGACTTGATCAATTATGCATTCTTGCCAAATAACATAAACGAACAAACACCACAGTGTAAGAACAAAAAAGTGCTGGAAGTTGTATCATCACCAGAATCAAAGAAACTTGTCAGGAGTTTGAATATCAATAACAATGATAATAGAGAATCTATAAGCAGTCCTGAAGAACCTTACTTATCGTCAGGTTAGTAATAGTTATTAAGTAACATACCTAGGATTGTGATGAGTATCATAAATGCCGCAGATGTCGGTTTGAGGACTTTAAGATATCTAAGGCTTGTCGGGTTAATAAAAGGAAGACATTATTAGTAAATATTATTTTTTTTGAAATTATCTGATTAATGCTACTTCAGAATGCTATGGTTAACAGAACAATTATTTTGGCACATGTTAATATGACAAATATTAAAAATAATGGTTTGTACCACGAGCACGGTTTTAACTAAAACGCTGTTTTAAGAAATGTCAAAATCAAATTTCAATATTTAATTTCGCCATTATGTATAAAGAACGATTTTTAAAAAAAATATTTGTTTGATTATAAACCATGTTCTGCTTTAAAATCATATTTTGATAAATTTGTTATTATTTATTATAAGTATTAAATAATGTAATTTGACATTTCTTAAAACAGCGTTTTGGTTAAAACTGTGCTCGTGGTAAGAGCCATTGCTTAATTCCCTCATGTTTATTACTTTAAAATAAAGTAAACCGTATTAAGAACAATACACTACCGTTATCTGTATGTTTTATTAATGAAGAGCATTATATTTTTATTTTATTTTCATTTTGTAGATAGTTGTTGAAAGTTAGTATGGTAATAATATTACCAGACATATTATTACTTAGTAACCAGCCTGCTTATATACATGTAAACAATGAATTAATATCCTGAAACCCGTAAAATATTAAAATCACGTTAGGTACCTACAATGATTTCAAGTTAATACATAACATTATTATTGTTACAATTATTATTTATACTGTATATCAAATAAGAATTGACTTAGGAGTAAGACCAAGTTTACAATAGCAGGTATATAATTTATTCCATTTTGATTTCATAATCTACTTTAAGTAACTGTTTATTTACTAAATAATTTAAAAATATCAAAATTTGACGTTTTGAGTTGTCAATTATGTCATACACGAAACAAAACAGGCTCGGCGCAGCAGCGCCACCAAGTCTATTCTTATCTGAAATACAGTATAATTAAAGTACATTTACAATTTATTTATTTTTTTGTAAGAAACAAATTATTTCTCTTTGCAATATTTGATTATACAAAACCTGAAATGGTCTACCGGATTCTTAATTGCATGTTGAAAGATTTTAGTGTGAACGTATTGTACTAGCGCCAAATTTAAATAGCTATCATACGTCAAGTGTAAATACAAAACTTTTTTAGAATTAAAAATAGTTTCTTATATGAACCTAATTATGTTTATTTATTTATTGTAAATTCACTCTACAGGATAATATCCCAATTACAGAGGAATTGTTTCACTGAATGTACAGAAATTTCATCGCGTGACGCGCTAGTAGTGACACCTTACAATAAAAATAGAAAACGTAAAAAAAATACATATATATTTATAAATAAACTATTATTAAATTTAAATTATAAATTATCGGTTCTATAACACTATGACAAGATTTTTCAATATAATCAAATAATAAATATAAAAATGTATTAGAAAAATATTGGATACGGAAAATAAAAGTAATATTTGAAAAGTAGGATTTCCTATGTAAATAGTTATTTGTAACCTTATTGTTTGTGTTCGACAAAGAACTTTCAACACCTGTTATACACACTATTTTTTCTACTCCTGCAGGATAAAATAAGGAAATAAAGAATTTATTTTTTTAATAATTCCCATTTATTGTCCATTTTTGTATTTGTGATGCATATCTATAAACATTTTTCACAACATTCATAAGAAAAATTCGTTGCTAGGATTTCTAGGCTGCAGAGTCGCTTCACGATGCACTTTCAATCGATTTGTCTCCATTTAAACAAATCTGTAATATTTAATATTGTACAAATGCTATAAAATTTAAGTTTCAAACATGAATTTACCTCAATATAATAAGAATTATCTGTAAAACATCATGAACCACTACATCGACTGCATTTTCACGACCACAAACAATAAGGGCCAGTTGCATAAAGCGTTGTTATTGAAGAAAAACGAATCACATATTCTCGTGTCATTGTTTTTCTCAAATGTCACTTAAATTTATGTTGACAAATTATATGTCGCAAATAAATATTGTATCGTTATGCTGTTAAATAGTGGGAGGCAACAACTACAACAAAATAAGAACAAATAATATTTCATATTCAACTGTAATTACACTTAAACAAAACTGAATGTACATAACCTTAATCTTACATGTTTACAGGACACCGTAATAATAAAATTACGCGTTTTTCACATAATTTTCAATAGTTCGATATAAAATTTTATGAAATTTTATTTTTAAAAAATCTCGTCAATTACTTATTTTATAATAGATGTATATTGTATAGATTAGATATACCTAATAGATGAATGTCAATAATTTTATGTTTTCAGAATCCGAATATGAACCATCAGAAGATGAATTGGAAGACGGAAATTCAAATAATTTTGAAAAATATAATGAACCAGCTGAAGAAGAATCGTTAAATACTTTTAATTGTAAGTACTGTTTTATAATTTTGTTTATATTATATTAACTGGAATCAGAATTTTTGTGTATTAAATTAATTTTATTCTATTTTTAGGTAACATTTTGACTACAGAATGGGAAAATTTAAATGTACAGACAAAAAAGGAGATGTCTACAACAAAAAAACAGTGCTGTCCGTATTGTAAAAAAAAAATTGTAAAATTTGCTCGGCATTTGGAAGGTATGCATTCCGAAGAATATCAAGTAGCACGATTTTTGGCGCATCCTGCTGGTAGTTCAGAAAGAAAATTAATAATAAAAGAAATAAGGAACAAAGGGAATTTTGCACATAATATGAAGGTACTGAGTACAGGAAACGATAATTTAATAGTGAAACGTCGGCCGGAACAAATTGGACAAAAAGGGACCGATTTTCTTCCATGCCAAAAGTGTTTAGGCTTTTATGCCAAACATACGTTATACAGACATGCAAAAATATGTCAATTAAACAAGCAGAAATGGACACGGGTTCAAAGTACCAGTTCAACTTTGCTGCCAATTCACAAATCAGCTAATAACGCACTAAGGGAAAAAGTTCTTGCACGAATGGTAGCGGACTCTATATCTAATGAAGTTAAACGAGATTGGCTAATTTTATTATTCGGAACTCACCTTATCAATAAGCATGCTCATGAGAAACATATGTTTGTATGGATCAGTGCAAAAATGCGAGAATTGGCGAGATTATTAATTATATTAAAAAAATTAAATTCAATAATCAAACAATTGTCGGATATTTTCCAGCCAAAATATTTTGATTTACTTGTAAGAGGTGTTCAAGAATTAACAGGTTTTGATTCAGAAACTGGCTGTTTCAAAATTCCAGCATTAGCATTAAAATTAGGACACAGTTTAAAAAAGTGCATTGATATTTTGATCATTGAGTCTGTGAAACAAGAAAATATGCAAAAGAAAAGTTCTTTGGAGAATTTTAAATATGTATTTGATATTCAGTGGACTTCGAATATATCAAAACATGCATCAGAAACATTATACAAAGCCAAAATGAATAGACAATCATTAATTCCATTTGCCGATGATATTAAAAAATTGCATTCATATTTAAATACAAAAACATTGGAATTAGTTGAAAATTTAGAGAACAAATATGACCAACTGGACTACGAAAATTTGTCTAAGATGATTTTAGCTAAATTAATTTTATTTAATAGAAGAAGAGTTGGAGAAGTACAACGAGTTACCATAGACAGTTTCAAAACAAAGAGATCTATGAACCCCGAAAATGATATTTATGAATGTTTATCAGATGTAGAAAAAATAATAGCTACCAATTTCTACCATGTAGAAGTACGAGGCAAACGTGGTCGAAAAGTTCCTATACTGATGACACAAGACACAGTACATCATATAGATTTGCTGATTAAATTTCGAAATCAAACAGGTATTCCAGATCAAAATAGATATGTGTTTGGGCGAGGTAATTTTAGCTGCTTACGAGGTTGTGACGTGCTGCGATTTGTTGCAAGTTCATGTGGAGCAAAGAAACCCGAAAATTTGACATCGACCAGATTACGCAAACATGTGGCCACAATGTGTCAAATATTAAACTTAAAAGAACATGAAATGGACCAATTGGCTAGCTTCATGGGTCATGACATTCGAATTCATAGAGAGTTCTATAGAATGCCAGATGACACAGTTCATCTAGCGAAAATATCAAAACTTCTTCTTGCATTCGAAAGCGGTAAAATATCTGACTATAAAGGAAAAAGTCTAGATGAAATTAACTTAGATATAGATATTAACAATGAAAGTGAAGACGATAGCGAACATGTAAATGAATTGCCAGCTGAAACTGAAAGTATAACATCAGAATGTAATATGGTTAGTATTATACAGTATATTGTTAAAAATCAATACTTTCACTTTAATTGTTACAGGAAGGACCTCGTTCAGAAACTTTAGTTAACTCACCAAATGTGACTGAATTGGGTGCTAGTAGTAAAATAGAAACTACATCGTCAAAATTGAAAAAGGTACTTATTTAACTGGAAAATTATTATTCATTTAATGTAATAACGTAACTGTTTAATAATTATAGATACACAGACGTACAAAATGGTCAGACTTGGAAAAGAAAGCACTATGGCGACAATTACCATCATTTATGTTTCTAAATAATCATTTACCGGGCAAAGAAGAATGTTTGAAATGCATTGCTAATGAAGAAATACTTAAATCTCGAAGATGGTCTCAGATTAAAGATTTCGTTCGTAATTACCAAACGCGAAAAAATCGTTAACAAGCTCATAACTTCTATTTACTACTTTTTTATTTTTTATGACGTATAAATAAGTAATATTTAGCTGTTGAAATTATGTTATTAAGATATATTTATAAGTCCATAATTTTTATATATTTCTAAAAAATTTCATGTTACGATATGTTAAAATTTTATAACAAGATGTTTTTATTTAAATTTTCCCTTTCTGTAGTCAAAATATTAACTAATAATAGAATAAAATTAATTTCATACAAGTTATATAATAAATCCACCAATATTACAGTTTTTCGTATTTTGAATTTGCCGCGGGTGCGCGGCGCTGTAAACAGAAGGACATTTTTTTGTCATATTTAAACGCAATTTTGTAAATTTTACAGAAATAATAAAAATGTTGTTTGCACTAGAAGTGTTTCATGTTGTATTTATCATAAACACGATTCGCTTTGAATTATATTAAGTTCCTAACACAAGAATATTATTTTTGTTATCATAAGTTTTGTATGACTATAAATAAAAGAAATATTAAGTGTTATGTAAATATTACTCCAAAATTCCTTTCTTTTTCCATGATATTTTCTTGAATAGGACCACGCCTTTTTTTCGAGCCGGTTGTATATCAGTTTGAGGCGTAGGAAACGGCATTATGTACAGCAGACATCAAGACTCAATGTAGCAAAATCAGGAGTTATCTATAAAAGACAAATATTAATTACAAATAAATCTTCATACGTTCCTAACATCTCCATTTTCATAATCCGTGTACATCAGCCTGACATTTTGTTAGGTTAAATTCTTTAGTCATTGCATTCATTGGTAATTTCATGTTTATTTACTGTATATTCAACGTTTGTGTACTTTATACTTACAATTTTATATCGATGTATTGATAATAGCCTATTTCGTGTTAATATGTACTATGCTTAACATTCCTTTGTAATTGGGATTTTTTAATCCTGTAATAAATAAATAAATCAAATAAAAAAAGGTAACATTTAGTATTTTATTTATCTAGGACGAAGAGTGTATCTTTAAGGTATGAGCAAGTTATTAATTATTATTAATTAAAATATATTTTGAGAATACTAAAAAATTGCTCTGGAAACTTTTCTGAAATTTGAAACTATTTCGGAATTATGAATTTGCAAAAGCAAAAATTAGGAGTGCAAGGTATTTATATTATATTAATTATGCAAAATTTAGTCAGAAATTAACGCAAATTTATTTCTAATTATTTAATGAGCAGTTAAAAAATATGGTAATTAATTGGAGTGTTTTTATTATCACCATTTTAAATATTTGATGCATAAAAGTTAGCTTGAATCACAACTAAGTCCTCACTTTTATAGTATTGTTACAAAGTTATGGCCTCAAATGTGATGGTTAAAAGGGTATAGACACTTTGCACTAAAATGCTCACTTTGATAGAATATGAGCTAATGGAGATTTCACTGAATAGG
Organism: Harpalus rubripes; assembly: GCA_963082715.1. NCBI lineage: Eukaryota > Metazoa > Arthropoda > Insecta > Coleoptera > Carabidae > Harpalus > Harpalus rubripes. The sequence continues at coordinate 46,263 of CAUJCB010000565.1, forward strand.
TTATATCTATGAAGTGTATTGTCATTTTCGTACTAAGTGCATGAACATATGTTGACGAAATTATTAAAATTGCTCAAAATGTGTCTTATTAATAAAGTACTCATTTTGATAGATTCCATACAAAGTCCTTACTTGTGTCGGTTTGTAAACCTGTGTGTGTCTGTGTGTGTGTGCGTGTGTGTGCGTTTGTGCGTGTGTGCGTGTGTGCGTGTGTGCGTGTGTCTGTGTGTGTGTCTGTGTGTGTGTGTCTGTGTGTGTCTGTGTGTCTGTGTGTGTCTGTGTGTGTGTCTGTGTGTGTCTGTGTGTGTGTGTGTGTGTCTGTGTGTCTGTCTGTGTGTCTGTGTGTGTGTCTGTGTGTGTGTGTGTCTCTGTGTGTGTGTGTGTGTGTGTGTGTCTGTGTGTGTCTGTGTGTGTGTGTCTGTGTGTGGTCTGTGTGTGTGTGTCTGTGTGTGTCTGTGTGTGTCTGTGTGTGTCTGTGTGTCTGTGTGTGTCTGTGTGTGTGTGTGTGTCTGTGTGTGTTTGTGTGTGTTTGTGTGTGTCTGTGTGTGTCTGTGTGTGTCTGTATGTGTCTGTGTGTGTCTGTGTGTGTTTGTGTGTGTCTGTGTGTGTGTTTGTGTGTGTCTGTGTGTGTCTGTGTGTGTCTGTATGTGTCTGTGTGTATCTGTGTGTGTCTGTGTGTGTGTCTGTGTGTGTGTGTGTGTGTGTGTCTGTGTGTGTGTCTGTGTCTGTGTGTGGTCTGTGTGTGTGTGTGTCTGTGTGTGTCTGTGTGTCGAATATATTATTTTATTTGACAATATATTTAACATAACACTTGTAACAAAACACAAAGAATTGACATTTTTTCAAAATATCCAAATTTCAAAAATTAATTGTAAAATATCTTAGGGATATTTGGTGATATTTTCAAATTTGAGGTTATTTAAATAATATCTTTTTAAATTTAATACTTAGAAGGCATATAATTTTTTTTGCAACAGGCCGCAAGCAGACACGCGTGACTCGAGCAACCTTAAAGTGCTTGGAATCAGCTAATTTGTTTTGCGCTTGTGGGCTTGTCACCTTGGTAGGTGAATAGGATGTAAAACAAAGTGAGGTTCTATTCGTAATCGTAAATAAAATTTTCCCTCTAGTGACGCAAATCAGTACTACGAAAAGCAATCGTACAAGCGCCATATTGAATAAGCGACAGATGTGTGAGTACTGTAGTGATTAATAATTAAACATTTTAACTTAATGCCTTCATATAAATAAGTTTTTAAACTCGGTTTGTATACAAAGTCAACGAAACACAGTGAACAATGTTAACTGTCATATGTCATACTCATCGTATGGCGGCCATCTTCCTTCGAAAATCAGCGCCCCTATCGTTAATTTCGATTGCGAATACTATACTAGACTTGTTTAGGGAGTGGCACATCGATCAACGGAACTGATTTCACTTGATAGACAAAAATGAAATATAAAATTCAGTGAAACAAATACTGTACATCCTTTATGAACATATTTTTACAATGAAAATTTATGTTTCAGACAATCATCAAGAGAGGGCTACAGCTGCGCTTCTGTTCCATTTGCGCACAGAATCTTCATTTGTTTAGTTCATTTAAGAAAACCTGTGTTGAAAATAACCTACGTCTGGAAGCGTGGATTAAGGAGGAACAGGACAACATAGACGTGGCAGATAAGTGTACTAAAACAAATATTAGAGAGGACGATGAAGACGAAAGTGATAATTTATATGTAAAATATTCATTCTTAGACGAAATTTCTAAAGAAGATTCGCTACCATCCGATGGTGATTATCGTGATCTGAAAGAAATACTAGAGGAGAAACCACTGCAAACAGACACTCATCTTTATGAAATCTTAAATAAAAATAATAATCTGGGCGATATTTTCATGAAAGAAAATCCTCAACCAGGAAATCCATACCTCCGAGAATGTAGAGTTGTACTTGAAAGACTTGACATGAACGACAAAATGGATCAAAATTCTGTTGATAAGGACAACGAAAGTGATGATAATTCTGGCGACCCTGACGATGTGGTTTCTGTTAATAATAAAATTAACTCTGACGAAAATGTTTTAGTAACTGGTAGGGCAGGTCGTTGTTTAATTTGTAAGAAAACTTATAATAATAAATCTTATTTGAAATATTATCATATGAAAATTCATATTGGCAAAAAACATTTCCAGTGTAATGTATGTAAAAAACGGTTTTCATTTAAATCAAACCTAAACAGACATATAAAACAACACACTGGAATAAAAAAAAATCAATGTGATGAATGTAAAAAATGGTTTTCACAAAAATCAAACTTAAATCAACATATGCAACTACACACTGGGGTTAAAGATTTTCAGTGTAATGAATGTAGAAAATGGTTTTCACGAAAATCACACTTAATTCGACATATGCAACTACACACTGGGGTAAAAGATTTTCAGTGTAATGAATGTAAAAAATGGTTTTCACAAAAAAAACACTTAACTGAACATATGAATATACACACTGGAGTAAAATATCAGTGTAATGAATGCAAAAGATGGTATGTATTTAAATCAAGCTTAATTAAACATATGAAACTACACAACTGAAGGAAAGATGAAAATATTGTTTTGATTTGTTTTGATGGATTTTTTGAGTTATTAAAATTAATTTTCTTATACTTGTCTTTTGTTCTTTTCCTATCTACACCGTTTTAACATTTTTTAATGTCAAAATGACATTTTTTCCATTAGTGCGTTTATCAGTAACTTTTTTGCAATAGTGCGAAAGTGACCAAATCTCCTAATCAGCGATAGACTGTCGCTTTTTACAATAACGCAAAAAGTGCCAGCTAACTTCTATGATAATTTATTATTTTTACCTTTTGTCACTTTTAGGTAAGGAAGGTATTGTCTTTGGTCAATAAATTCGATAATGAATTTTTAATAAATAAGCACGTTTTAGAGTCCCTAGAATACGATTTTACTGTTTATATGATGATGTGTTTGTGACAAATATTTCTACGTCGATAACTCTAACACTACAATTTTAAAAATTCTCTAGATGAATATAAAGAGCTGATTAGATTTTGGTTTTATTCGGACGACCGGAAATACCCTCATTTGAAGATTTTAAGTTATTTTTAATGTTATTAGAATAATAATATAATAATGCTTTATTTTGCCATACAAAAAAGATCTGATGCAAAGAAAGTTCAGTATATAATCACAATAAAAAAAATATTCTAGCAATTTTTACTCATCAAAAAAATACATATATTAAATTATTAGCCATAAACCAAAATATATATATATATATATATATATATATATATATATATATATATATATATATATATATATATATATATATATATATACTTTTGTAGTATTGCTAATATTTAAACAAGATGAAAATGAGTCGCCTAACGGTGGTAACCAGTAATTCCTTAATTATTTATAAATGTGGATCTACTACAATTCACTGGTATGCCATCTTCTCGTATACTTCCTATTATACAATCAAGGCTCGGTTATTTGTTAGCAGCAAAACATATGCACTTTTCTTTTTACTACACCCTCAAAAAACGAATCAAATGAAGAAAAACCTTCTCGACACACTCGCTTTCGTTTTACACATTTTCCTCTTTTCACTATTGATCGAACACGATACTCTGACAGTTTACAAAATTCAGCAGCTTTTTTCAAAGCTTGAAATTCTCCGAATTTAATTACGGATTTATACACATTTAACACAATCTGCTGCCCATGTTCGTGTAAATAAATTTTATCCAAATTAATTTCATCGTCTTCATTGTGATGTTCCACTTCAGTCGTATTTTCTTCTAGTTCAGGTGTACACAATGGATTTTCTTGCGCAGAAACGTCCAGTTCGTTTACATTACCCCTTGCACCAGCTACGTCATCATCATTTGAAACCCACGGTTGCCAAATGATTTATTTTTAAATATTAAACTTTACTAGAACAGAAGTTGTAGGAAACTAAGTTTATCTTATAATGAACCTACCTTCTATATGCGGAAAGTATGGTAGAAGATGATATAATCCGGGTTAGGTGCTAATTTAAATTAGAAACTCACATCTGTTTCTTAAAAATTACGAAACTCAAAATTAGCTAAGTTAATCCAGCAATATTTTTTTTTGTAATACGTACCTTTGCGTCTTTGGGTAAGATTATGGAGTACATAAGCGTATTGTCTCATAAAATATCTAAATTTTTGATTTATTCCAACCCTCAGAATTTCAGGGATTATGACAAACACAAGGTAGTTTGCGGTACACCGACTAAACTGTGTCTTTGTATTTTTATAGTATATGGCGATCCTTTGAGTTTTGGTGAGACAGAGTTTACACTACCCTATACGTATGTATTTGAATTCGGTGACCTTCAACAGGCTCGATTTACTTGCAAGCATAGGCGTACGTAAGGTGTCTGTCTAGGTACCTAGGAGGAAATATTATTTATTTTGATATCAATGTTAGTACTATGAAAAATTTTTAAATAGCATTCGTTTAAAACCTTTTCCGGTTTAAATTAAAATGTAAACATACAGAAAATACGTAAAACCTAATTCAAATGTAAATTTAAATATCCGTTTGGTAAATATAAAAATATAATAAATGTTCTAAATTAATAAAACTCATTAACAATTATATATATATATATATATATATATATATATATATATATATATATATATATATATATATATATATATAATCTAGTGTAACCATAATATACTGAGGCGGTCGATAGATATGTAAAATAAAATAAATATAATTATTTTGTCGGTTAGCCGGTAATCTAAGAAAGCTTTTTAGAGTTGTTTTAACCTTATTATTATTTGGAAAGCCTTTTACGCAACAATATATTATACCACTCGGCATTATGTCTAGTAGTCTAGTCTGGTAGTCGTAATATTTTTGCGCTGAATCTCCCTGCACACGAACGCATCATTCCGTCTCTGACATAGCCTGACGTACCGGAGTACGTCCAATCTCCTTGCGTTACCCCTCCCTGGCCCAAGTTCACGCACCCATAGCCATTAGCACACGGACGGCAATACGTACAACAGTGCCGCTTCTGTTGACGTTGGTCATGTATATATACCGTGGTATAGGTAAAATTGCATCACATGATATTCATAATTTCACAAGTGCAATTCTAGCACTCAAAAATGAAGATACAATGGTCATAAATGAAATTATATTGGATAAAATCATTGGACCATCTAGGGAGTATTATAATTATTAAAGAAATATTCAATTAATGATGCTTAAAAACACTGTAAATATAATATATAAATTATTCAATTGTTTGTCCCACATCTTATTTTTATCATCGAAAATGCAATAACTGAAACAATTATTCTGGTCCGGATGCGGTATTTCGCTACCGAAAATCGGCCATTCTCGCCCCATAGAACAAATTTAATATAACCACTACCATGTGTTGTTTAAATTGCTACATTTGAAACTATTATTGTAGTCCGGATGCGGTATTTCACTACCGAAAATCGGCTACTTTAATATATGAAGGGTAAAATAGGGCTACTGGCGAACCTCCCTTAGAAACAAAGGAAACGTACTATGTAATAATTCCTTAGTCTTGTAGAGATAAGGCGGTTGTGGAAATTTATTACATATAAATGTTTAATTATTTTCTAGGTCAAATAATCAAACTTGTCAAATTTTGTATTCAATAAGATTTTGCATATAACAGGATAATAACTTCGAACACGCTTTTTTTTATTCCATAAAAAACTAAAAAAATAGTATTATCTCTTTTATTGCAAAACTTTTAGTAAGGACTTTAATGTTTTTCGTATTCTTTTTGCACGTAGTATCATTCATTAAAAAAATGATGCCAGTAAACACTCTGTATTAACGTAAAAGGAACAAGTGCCCAAGCAGTGACTTTACCTGTGATGAATTACAAACTACCGGCCCCAATAAATCATTTAAAGTTGGTGCCGACTTCGAACACCTTGACACTCTTCACGATGCTGCTTTTTGGCCTGATAATATTGTTATTAAAAGGTTCTTTTATCGTCGGCAGTCAACAGGAAAATTTTAACAACCCTAAAGTAAATAATAACATCGATAAAGCTCCATCTGCCCATAACTTTTTAATTTCCTATTATAATGTTCGTTGTTTAACCAACAAATGCGACGAAATTGAAATTCTTAATACTACATACAATGCTGACGTTATTTGTTTATCTGAACTTTGGTTAAAACCAGAACAAAACAATCTTTTCAACATAGATGGTTACCACAATGCTGCATGTTTTAATAGAATTAATAAAATACATGGAGGTGTAATAACCTTTGTTAAAAAAGACATTAATTATATGGAAATCCCAATATTAAATCTTAAATAAATAAAATAAATATATCATCACGGCTTATTACCCATTGCTGGGTGTGCCAATCTGCTTTGTAAACAGATGCGGTAATATTAAATCTTTATCTATTGAACTAGATTGCGAAATTATAGCAGTGAATTTGCCTACACTTAGGTATATAATTGTAACATTATATACATCTCCGAGTGGAGATCTTACTAATTTCATAAATATCCTGAGTCAGGCCTTAGATATATTAAGTAAATACGAAAATACTGATATTGTAATAGTAGGTGATTTTAATGTTGATTTTTTAGGTACAGAAAAAACCAAAAATCTAGTAATTGATTTGATCTCCAGTTATGGAATGTCCCTCACAGTCAGACAATACACTCGAGTTGTCGGCAATAGCAAAACCTGTATAGATAATATATTTACGAATTGTAAGACCAACTTTGCAATCTCAGTCCAGGACTTTGACCTGTCGGATCATAAAGCTCTTTTCTTCAGAGGTGAGAAAAGGTCTATTCAAATGTATCCCCATTCTACAAAAAAGCTATTCAGAAACTATAAAAATGTATCAAGTCTATTTAACTTTTCATTTTCATTGTCCAGTGAATCTTGGGATGCACTGTATGTTGAGAGATGGCTTTTCCAGTTACAACGAAGAATCGAGTTCACAAGTCGAATAAAAGTAATTTGATTACCCCAGATATAAAAGCACAGCAAGATATTTTACTATTCATGTGGGAGATCATTAAATCAGATAACTCAGGTAACAATGAGGAATTAATATATATATATATATATATATATATATATATATATATATATATATATATATATATATATATATATATATATATATAACAAACTAAAAAAAGACTATAGAAATAGAATAAGAGAATCACGTAAACTTTATAATCTCCAGAAACTTAATGAATCAAATAACAAAATTAAAACTAAACTAAAAGTACCTCAACATGTCCTATATGTGCAAATGAATTTAACGACTTTTTTATCTATGTTGCAGACAAAATAACAAATACCATCGTGCCTACCCAGCACAATTACTTTGATTTTTTTTGTAAATTAAATAAGTGCAATAATTCGGTTCATTTTAAACCAACAACACCCATTGAAATAAAAAACATTTAAAGTGCACTGATTCCTTAGACTTATTCATATAAGCAGCCTAGATAAAGTTATTGCTGACAGCATAGCAAACCCATTATTTGATTTAATTAATGCTTGCCTACAGTTTCCAATTCCAATTCCAATGCATTTATTGTATAAAAGTCTATTACAACTTGTTACAATATGGAGTGTGTGTGTGTGTGTTGGCAACCTATGCTATAACTAAATATATCCCTACTATTGTACATTCTATACATTCCAACAAATATTTCCCAAAGAAAAATAAATCCTTTGTATACAAGGATTGAATATATAATTTGAATTAATCTTGATCATTTAAATATAATAGATAGAACATTTTGTTACATAACTTTTACTTTTTTTACTTTTACAGGATGTACATATTTATTACAAAGGCAAATGACATAAAATAATTAAAAAAAGAAAAAAATATAACATGCCACTGGGCATGTTTGCAATTGTTTTATAACTTAGACAACCTGGCAGGCTGCAGATTAAATAATTATACATAACGTACATATATTTAGAAAAGACTTTTGAAATGACACTTGTTTTAGAATAAACATTAACAAAGTCTACGCAGAGCGAAGAGGAAAAAATCCTAAGCTCAATGTTCCTTGACATTTTTCACGTTTATTCATTTAAAATAAAGCTTCTTAATCTTAGCGAATTTATGGTGAAGTAAAAAATTTTGTTGATGATATCTTTTGTTAAATTATTGAAAAGAGATACGTAACTTTGGCAGTCAACATTGTAAATATTAATAGAATTGTATGCTGGAGTAATGTATTTATTCCTATATGGTTTATATATTGGGCATTCGCAAAGAAAGTGAAAAAGATCTTCCATTTTGTGTAAATTACAGATCGTACATTATGTTTGAGCGTTAATAGTATATTTAATGGTGTTATGTATGATAATTATAACTCTTTTACTGGATGTTCTCATTTGCGCAATTATTCTGGCTTTGTGTATTGGTACGTTATTTAAATAATTTTCAAGGGCGTAAGAATTTTTTATGAATTTATAATGGCTATTATATGTTGCATTTAAAACAGAATTAAGATCTGCTTGTTGCAGGCTAAGCTTATATGCCTCTAGGGCTTCTGCTATACTTTCTTTAGTTAAATTTCGTTGTGACACTAAATCTTCTTTACCTACACTTTGTAATACTGACTTTAGCTGAGAAACCCAATTAAATTCTACTTTATTATACTCGTATGAATCTAAGTTTTTAAGTCGTGTTAGGATTATTTTTGGCAATCTATTATTCTCCATTTTTGATATTTTGTTCCAATAATTCAGAGCTCTTTTGAGGATAGCTATTTGTAGATGCGACTTTCCCGTCTCCGCGCGAAGCATGTAACCTGGAGTACTTCGTGTGCATTGCAAAATTCTTTTAATAAATGATGTGTCTAATTTTTTTATTTTATCCATATAACGTAAAGCCCAAATTTCGGAAGCATATAGGCCTGTAGCAGCCACTATCGCTGTGTACAGTTTATCCTTTTCTATCCACGAATCTGACTTGCCTTTAGCTAAAATATTATTTACTATGCCTGTTGCCGCATTAGCTTTTTTTATTGCCTGATTTGCGGTTGTCAAAAATTTCCCAGAACTTGAGAAAGAAATTCCTAAATAAGTGTAGTTCTGTACTACATCAATTTTGTCATTTTTATACTTAAATATTTTCTTGTTAATATTACGGCCCTTAAAAAATTTAACAATTTTTGATTTTTGAGTATTTACAGTTAATTTATTATTATCGCAATATTTTTCTAATATATTGAGTTTGAATTGTACATCTGACACAGAATTACACAAAATGACAATATCGTCCGCGTAAGCTAGGAGAACTATATCATGTAAACCGTCGATATTTAATCCATTAGCTCCTTGTGACCGAAAAAAGAATTCTATATCATTCAAAAAGAGAGAAAAAAGGGTAGGGCTTAGTATCTCTCCCTGTAAGATCCCTTCTGATAATCGTACATAATTTGAAATAGAACAATGCTTTTTGACACAAGCTTCAGATTTTAAATACATATTTTGTAATAATCTAATATATTTAGCGCTTAAGCCATTTTGGTATAATTTTTCCCATAATATTAAATAATTTACAGAATCGAAGGCTCGTTTTAAATCTACAAATATTGCAAAACAACTATTTCCTTTTAATCTTAACTGAAGATGTATAACTGATGATAAAACAAAAATGTTATCAACAGTGCTTCTACCTGGCCTAAATCCTGCTTGAAATTCGTTTATTATTTGATTATCTTCTAACCATAATTGGAGTCTATGATATAGTATAGTTGTGAAAATTTTTGTGATCGAGTTTATTAATGCTATTCCTCGATAATTTTCAGGAATATTTTGGTCACCTTTTTTATGCAGCATAAATATTTGTGATTTAGACCATTCTGTGGGTATAATTTCCGACGAAAATATTTTATTGAAAAGATTATGCAAATAATGTACCCATTTTGAAGGTAAAAGTTTATAAAAATCGTTGTTTATCTGATCGCTACCGGAAGCCTTTCCACATTTTATTTTGTCGATTGCCATTTGGACTTCATCAAAAGTGATTAAAGAGTCTAAGAATGGGTGACTGCTATCTTGAAAGGTTTGAAAGATTTCGCATGGGACTGAATGCAAATTTTTTAAGAATATTTCCCATTCTGAAAGCGAAATTATATTATTATTCTTATTTTTATTTTTCAACTCATTAACTGTTCCCCAGAAGTGTGAGTTGTCTTTTACATTACTTAATGCCTCTTTTATATTTTTATCGTGACTAGTTTTCTTAAATTTTAAAAGTTTTAGATATATATTTTTTTTGGCTAGATAGTTGTTTAAAGCTTCTTTTGTATTACTTTTCCGGTAACAGTTTAAGCCTTGTGTGGCTTCCTTTTTAAGTTTTCGGCAATCTGAGTCAAACCACGGGCGATATGCTACTTTTGGGGAGTTATATTCTGGCTGGATCTTTTTCACTTTCATCATGCTACTACTGCAACTAGCTTCTTTAATGGCAGCGATAAGATTATTGTTTAATATTTCCACTTCATTACTATGACAATATATGCGTTGAGAAGAATTAAGAAGATATATAAATTTATTTTCAAACATTGAATCAACTCTAAAGGAAACAGAATACAAGGCCTGGACATTACTAGAGTAATTATTAATTGTAGTACTATTTACATTTTCTTTTAAGTCTAGAGTTAGGCAACCTATGCTATGGCCAGAAATCGTTGAAGTGGGGTAGAAATTAAGATTTTTTATGAAATCAGCCGTGCTTAAGTTAATCCAGGCCAAATCAACAATGCTGCTGCCGAAATGACTGGTGAAGGTGCACTTACCTGGCATGTCCCCTTTCACACGTCCATTGAGAGAGAACATACCTAAAGATTCCATGCACTCCACTAACAGTTCACCCCTTTTATTTACTTGACTCAAAGTTGTAGATCGTTTATGATAAATGTCTGGGTTCTGGAAGATATCATCATCAAACTGATTTAATTCTCCAATTTTTGAATTGTAATCGCCTACAATTATAAAATTGTGATTAGTGTATTGAGTATATAGTTCTTCTAAGGTAGTACTAAATAATTTTATACATGTACTGTCATTTAAAGATGGGCTAAAGTAGGCTAATATTATAATAAAGTATTTGTTATTAATATTGAACTCTACCGCTAACCACAGATTTGTGGATTCAATTAATTTTACTTTAATTTTAAGACTTTTCCTAACCAAAATAATTAGGCCACCACTTGCCCTACCCCTCTCTTTGGATTTAACCGCTTTACTATGAAAAATATTACTGAATTCGTTTAAGTAAGCAGGAAAATTGAAAATGTCTGAAGCGTGCCAGGTTTCACAGAGACAGACAATGTCTCCTTTCATTAATTTAGACGCTAATTCAGTATCTAGAGAGTATAAATTATTAAGTCCGTTTACATTCCAAAAAAATATAGTAATGCATGATCCTACCTTGACTTGAGAGTTTTTATGTAGTACAGGATCATTTTTATTTTTATGTACCTTATAATTATTATGTAGAGTAAAATTTGATGCTACTTGATCGGAATGGGGGATTGAGCTGGTGATAAAAAAGATTCTGCTTCTTGTTCCTCGTTCATGCTTTGCGAGTCGGTGGATGTTTGAAGTGCTGGTTTTTTCGTTAGTTGTTCAACCTTCGATGGCGAGGAGTCGGACGGAGGGCGGGCTCTCTTGTCTCTCTCTGCGCCTGCTGGTGCCGAAATGTCTGGTTTGAGTATTACAATTTTGTTTTTTATTATTTTTGCGAAGATGCCCTTGTCTTTTAGCGATTTTACTTCCTTTAATAATTCTTTACGTTTGCTTTGTTCTGCCTTATTTAGGTCCAAGTTTATAAATATGTTTGCACCTTTCAGAGACGATCGCTTCGAATATATGAGCTTCTTTATTTTTGTATTTGAAAAGGTGATCAATATAGGTCTTGTATTATTATTTTTTCTTCCTAGTCTATACACTTCATCTATGCATGCGTTAGAAATATTAATTTTTAGGTTGGAGTTTAGTTTTGAGATCACTAAGTTTTCTAGATCATCCGTGCTGCGTTCTTCCTCCCTGATACCATAAATTAATAGGTTTCTTTTCTTCATTGTGGTTTGTAAATTATTATTCTCTTTTTGTAGTTCTGCATTCGCGTTGCATAAAGATTTTACTTCATTTTCAAGCGCTTCTATCCTCGTGGTATTGTTAGCGCATTTCGTGGAAAAGAATTCAAATTTCTCTTTAGTTGCAGCCACATCTAATTTTATTGAATCTAGTAATTCCAATTTTGTTAGTGAGGCTAGTATTATATCCAATTTACCTTTTAGATCAGCAATTTCATCGGTGACACTCATTGTGAGGTTATCTTGACTTTTTAAAATTAATTCTCACTCCAAATTTCTTTAGATTTACTGGTTTCACTTCTAGTGATTATAAATACTGTGTGAACTTTGATATTTTTATTTTATTTTATTGCGATTTATAATAATATTTATACTTCGCCGTTGAAAAAATTGACCTTCTCATTTAGCGCAGTGTTGCCAACAATCTCCTTGCCTACAGTTTGGTGTTTTTCCTAATAAATTTAAAATGACGAAAATAATGCCAATATTTAAAAATGGAGCACCCAACTGTATGTCTAATTATAGACCAATCGCAATTTTCCAGTTTTTTCCAAAATTCTTGAAAAGGTAATATATACACGAATTTTAAATTTTCGTAATGCAAATAATTACTTAGCAAACGAACAATATGGTTTTTGTGAAGGTAGGGCTCCCACTGATGCTTTATTATCTCTTGTAGAAACCATAACTAATTCTTGGGAAAACAAAGAAATATGTAGAGGCACATTTATTGACCTTAGTAAAGCTTTCGACACTCTATCTCACGACACTTTATTAGGCAAACTGGAATACTATGGTGTTAGGGGCGTCAGCCTGTAATTATTAAAATCTTATCTAGAGAATAGACAGCAAGTTGTGTCAGTTAACAATTCTGTTAGTAATGTTAAAGTATCAAATAAAGGCGTACCCCAAGGAAGTATATTGGGGCCCTTATTGTTTTTAATTTATGTTAACGATTTAGCAAAAAACATAAATACAAAAACTATACAGTTTGCCGACGATACAACCTTCCTTTCAAGTTGTAATGACATCAGTATGGTTACGAACAATTCCGATGTAATTTTAAATCAAGCACTAAATTGGTTTACTGCAAATCACCTAGCTTTAAATATAGAAAAAACATGCATAATTGACTTTAAAAATACAAATCAGTCTAATGAATTTATGGTTAAATACTTAGGCTTACACATACAAAGAAGTTTTTTAAACTGGAAAAGCCACGTTGATATCTTATGTAGCAAATTAGCGAAATGTTTATATGCTCTTCGTAAAATTTACTATATTGTGGGTCCCGCAGCAGCGAGAATTGCTTATTTTGCATTATTTCATTCAGTTATGTCGTATGGATTGATAATCTGGGGTCAGTCCCCGCATGCTGACAGAATATTTATAATGCAAAAAAAGGCAATTCGAATTATTTCTGGTGTTAGTCCCAGAGATCACTGCAGGGAATTATTCAAAAATAATAAAATTCACACACTTTATTCTCAATATATACTAAACTGTTTGATATATATTAAGAAACATTTATCAAAATACAAATCGCATGCCGAGATTCATAAATACGAGACGAGAAATAAATTAAACCTGGTTGTTCCAAGACTGACAAAGAAAAATTCCACAATTAACAATATAAACTTGAATCTCTTTAACAGACTTTCACAAGACCTAAAGGACTTAAATTTAAACAAATTTAAATCTGTTATTTCTAAAAAAAATAGTGGATAAAAGTTATTATAGCATTGAGGAATATCTGACAGATCCAGAGTTCTGATACTGACTCTTGTCCACATTCTTGTCAATAATTTCTCTAGTGTGTTGTCTGACTATTTCGAATATTTTAATTTTTTATATGTACCTGTATATTTATGACGTACCATACATGTAATTGTTTTTTGGTAAATAAAATATTATTATTATTATTATTATTATTATTATTATTATTATTATTATTATTATAATGTAAATAATAAATGATCGAACATTAAAAAAAGATTTAAAACTGTAAATTGGTTATTTATTTTGTACCTATCACCCAAAAAATCGAACAACCATTGTCTAATTTATCATTTTGATTATTAAATTTTTCTTTATTTACATATTTTGTTAATAAAATTGTTTTTTTGTCTTACTAAAGTATTATGAACTGTATATTGCTATAGATATGGAGTATATAAACATATTTATAACAACCGGGGCATTATATGAGGGCATAATAATTCATTGTTTTCGATCACCATTTATGGACTTTAAATTAGAAATAATATGAACGGTATACAATGAAAATTATTTTCTTTTTAATTATAATTCATTACAATAATAACAAGGATTGATTATAACAATACATTAATGGACCTTTTCAATTTAACGGCTATCTCGTTCTATCGCTGCAAATAGACCATATTACTATCACAATGCGCATGCTCAGAATGTACCAATCATATGCTTGGGAGAACAGCGGCAACGAAACCAATGGGAAAAATTGTATTTTTAAAGCAAAATTTTGGTAAGTATTTTCCGTTATTTCATTTTTCTGTCTAGCGTATTTTATATAAAGGCTGTTCAAATTTGAGGTTGCTTTTTGAATTACCCGCCATTTTTGCATATATATATATATATATATATATATATATATATATATATATATATATATATATATATATGAAAAAAATTAAAGCACCGGTTAAATATACGATATATTTAAATCTTCATCTTCAGTATTATGCGCAAGCATTTATTTAAAGGAAGAGCTATCTACCATCAACGGTCAATGTACACATAACGCTGAGACCGCCGTAATATTTAATATTTCTCCAATTATTGAAGTTAATTCATATCTGACATTTGATTAAAATCAAAATTTCCCATGACAACACGAGAAAATCAACCTTTTATTTTTCTATGTCTACTTGTTTTTGCCTTCCGTCACTTTTAGGTAAGGAAGGTATTGTTTTTGGTCAAAAAATTCGGTGGTGAGTTTTTAGTGAATGAGCACGATTTGTTTTTCCTCGAAAATCTGTTAAGAGCTCCAAATTAAGTACCACTTCCGGTTTATCATATAGGTATAGTCAAAATATGTTGTTTCAAATTATACACGTGTTTTATATACCAAATTTGACAAGTTTTGAATGATGTTTTAATATATTTTTCAAAAAAATCTGTTTATAGCTTCCTGTAAAGCAGTACTTTCGGTTTATCAATTTTAGAAAACATCCAATATATCGTTCTCATTAATATAAAAGTCTTAAATACCTAATTTCAAAAGTTTTGGATTGTATCAATTAATTTTCACGAAAATCTGTTCAGAGCTTCAACGAGATGGCATATCATTATTTTTATGACACAATTTAGTTATTTAAGTTACAACAATTAAAGATTTAGCCCGAAAAATTGTAAACATTTTGCTAATTCTTGTGTTGAAAATAATCTTAAATTGACATACCACCAGAACAGTAATGCCAAGTCCTTTTGCCGGCCTAGATCAACAACAGCGCATTTCTGGACGATTTTGAGTTCTGTAATACTAGTCAAAATGGACGGAGGTACGAAATAGCTATTTGTGTATTAAGAGCGCAAAATGGAACATTGTCGATTGAGAGGTTGTTGACCCGCGACGCAGGAGCGCGGCGTTCTCTCGAAATCGACAATGTCCATTTGCGCTCGAAACACAGACAAGATTTTTTCTACAGTTCTCTACCATAACAAAAAATAATAAAATGTACACTTTGTACTTGCAGTACTATTCTGGGTACGTTCGGCATTAACATTTTGAGCGCTCAGAGCCGTCGATTGCGTTCGGCATTGGCATTAGAGCGATCTGTAGCGTTCGGCATTAAACTCGCTAAGCATATTGAGCTCGCTCTGTGTGCTCGGTGACCAAGCGCCGAGCACACGGAGCTTTCAAATCTAAGCATGCGTATAAGCCGTCAACTCAATTGTCATGTGACAGGTCAGTTAAAAATTTCATTTCCGCGTAAAAACTAACAACTCAGGCGGAGGGTAGTTCTCAGAATTCTGTACCGCGCTCTCGCCTGATAGTTCTAAGATTTTTTGCCTCATTTATAGCAAAAAGTTTTAATTATGAACAACAATTTTTTTTCGTGCCCTTTATGTTCATTTACAGTTAAAGCATGTTTTATAGAAACGTTACAAAAACATGCTGAAAATGAACATAAAGATGTAGAATATAGAGAAGTTAAAAATAATAATTTTTACAAATTACTCAATATTCATATAACCTTTTTCATAAAGCAAATGGCGAATCAAGTACACGATAATTAGATAATGAAGATAAATTAAATTATTACTGAAACGTAATTTCATTTTTACCTACAAAGAAAACTTATAAAAATATAATATTTTAACACTTATGTGAAAAACTATTAATTCATTAATACACGTTTTACTCCTGTACTATTCCTGTTCCTAGTCGCATATTTGTGTATTATAATTTCCCGCTTTAACGTATGAATCTGGAGAGTTCGGCATTAGCATAACATCTGTGAAATCCGTCACGTGACCTATGAGCTCTGAGCAATCCGTAGATTTCAATGCCGAACGTACCCTTTATAGTTTTGCAATGAAGATAGGAACGTATTCAAATATGACTTCAAGATATTGTTTTGGCTTTCGTTTTTACAAAAAATTAATGCCAATTTTGTAATGATAATTTAACTTCAATATAAAGTAAGCCATAAAGAAAAAACAATTTTATCGTTTTGACAGCGGATAAACAGGAAGGTAACTTTTTGCAAGTGATAAAACGTTATTTACCTTTCTCCTAGCAACCAGTTCAAAACACTAACTACATTAATGTCATTTACATTTTTTGTCCTTGCTTGTAGTGCAAAATGAACAGATTTGGGAATATTTCCGAAGAAAGTATAAAAGAAAATATTATAAATAGTGTGCCTATAAACACAAAAAACAATAAATCAAGTATCTGGCGCCAATTTATGACATTTTGTGAAAGCCGAAATTATGTATTAGAACGAGGTACAACGGTATGTAAAATATCAAATATTTTGCTAGATTGGGCTTATAATATGCGAAAGATTAATGGAGAAAATTATAAAGAATATGTAGTGAAGACAATATGGAATTCAACGGCCAAAATGCTACAGGAGAAATATTTTCAGGAATTCAACATAAAATTTGATCCCTTTACGGATATTATTTTTAAAGAAGCACGCGATGCTAGAAACGCTAAAAGAAAAGAACTCCAAAGTATTCCTGAGAAAAGAAAGATTAGTTCGACAGCTGTAAATAAAGCACAAATAATCAAAATAGCTAAACTTTGGGATGAAAATGAACCTGAAGGTTTGCAAAAAAAGTTTTTTCATATAGCTTCTTATGAGCTGGCTTGGAGAGGAGGAGAAGCTGCTAGTTGCATGGTGTATTATTTTAAAGAAGAAAAAGCAATTGATGGAATGTTTACGGATAGAATAGAATACAACCCAATATTTTCGAAAACTGCACAAGGAGGTGCAAATAAATTGACAGATAGTAAGTGGCTAACAAAAAATAATGAAGATGACACAATCTGCCCAGTAAGATTGTTTAGATTACTTATAAATAAACGATCCAAAAATATAACATCAGAACGACTATTTTTGACTCCTAATCCATTTTGGAAATATAAAAATTCGAAAGGCTGGTACAAAAACGTACCATTGGGAGTAAATTTATTATCTAAGTGGACTAAAAATGCGGCTAATAAAATAGGAATTGATATTCAGAATAATAAGATAACGAATCATTCAAATCGCGCCAGCACAGTGTCTTCGTTAGCAAAAGCAGGAGTAAGCGATCAACAAATTATTAAAATAACAGGTCATTCCAATTCCACTTCAATAAAACCTTATCTTCAATTGGACTGTGCACATCATGAAAATTTAATTACAAATCTAAGAACAAATAATATTTCTAAATCTTCTACTGTGACTAATGAAGTAACAAATCTTCGTGAAGAAAACATGTCAAATAAAATGATATATAATAATTGTACTTTCACTAATTGCACGTTTAAATAAACATTTTCATAAATAAAATGTCGTTAAATTATCTCGCTGAATTACACTCTAGCATTTTATTTTCTCCGGATAAATTTCTGTTTGACAACTCGACCTTGTAACCTGACAGCAATTTGACTCGAAAACTGTTTAAAAAATAAAATCACTCCACCTACGGTGTCGTGATTTTATTAAAACAGTTTTCTTGTCAAATTGCTAGGTAACAAGGTTTCGTGACCAACAGAAATTTATCCGGCAAAATAAAAAGCTCTTGTGTAATTACAGTTGAATATTATAAGTTTTTGTATAATTTATTTGTTTCAAGTGCATTAAACTAGTGTAGTGGAAAAGTGAATGTCGATTGGGAGCGTTCACGCCAAATTTTTGCAGGTGGCAGCACAACTGTTCACACAATTTATTTTATATTTAATTTTAATTTAACACGTTATTTTCCATTCTTCTTGAGCTATTAGTCGCGTTCTTTTTATCATTTACCTTATATCATCTCATCTCAAAATGAGATGAGTTTGACATGAACTGAGTTGAGATCAATTAAGATTTTTATGAAGTAAAAAGAACGACAAAAGACAAATTTTGTTGGTAACTTGAACAATTTGAATTTGACAGTAGCTTTTCAACGGTCAACCACGATATTTTTAGGGGTTATTTTGGATCGCCCAAAACTATGAGTGGGCATTATTTGGGCTTCCGTAATTCTGTCGATTACATAATAACATGTAGGGCGACACGTTCTAAAATGTTGTTTAAATTGTACGGTACTATAACTTTCATATAATTTTCAATTCTATGAAGTTTACGTCTTTTGCATATTTATTTCTTCTTCTAATAAAAATATTTATTAAAGGAATAAACAAATAATCTTTATAATAACCAAACTAATTGTATGTGACAGCAAAACATTCATCCCTACCATTCATCTAAGATTAAAAACTCAACAAGCACAACCTCCAGAGGTGACTAAAATCGGGAAGGGGGGAGGAACTCTTCTCACTTCGGTCTCACTTTATCTCACCTCCGTTACGATAAAAAAACGGCCAAAATTAGTGAAGCAACTGAGGTGAGCTGAGGCGAACTGAGATCTCATGTAAAAAGTGGTAAAAAGAACGCGACTATTGCTTCAGTCTAATCTAAGCATTTTATACTTTCGTTTTTGTAAATAAATGCCTTATTTTATTTTCACAGCAGTGCGGCATTTTGTTTGGTTATGTAATATACCGACAGAGCAGATTAACTTGTGAAGGTGGTAAATGTGTAACTACAGTGCCACTAGTTCCTGACCAAACGTTTCTGTTAAGAATGAAGACAAGTGATATTTTTCAACATTGTTTAGTTAAAAATTTGGGCAGCGAGCGTTTTTTCTACTTTGTCGCGCATGGGCGGCAAAGTGACATTTTTTCCCATAAAAGATAACATTGGTTTCATTGCCGCTGTTCTCCCAAGCATATGATTGGTACATTCTGATATGCGCATTGAGATAGTAATACGGTTTATTTGCAACGATAGAAAGAGATAGCCGTTAAATTGAAAAGGTCCATTAATGTATTAATTGTTGTAATCTATCCTTATTATTATTATAATGAATTATAATTAAAAAGAAAATAATTTTCATTGTATACCATTCATATTATTTCTAATGTAAAGTCCATAAACGGTGATCGGATTATAATAATGAGGGCATAATGAACTATTATGCCTTCATATAATGCCCCGGTTGTTATAGATGTTTATATACTCCGTATCTTAGCCATAAACAGCTCATAATACTTTAGTAAGGCAAAAAATAATTTTGTTAACAAAATATGTAATGTGAGCGTGTAAAGGAAAAGGTAATCCCCGTACATTAAAATTAAAACCCATTCATTTCACTAAATAAACTTTATTCGCTTCCCAATAGAATAATGTACCTCACTCTCTGTCACGTCTTTACAGAGAATATCCCCTTTCTACAAAAATATCTTATTATTCGTTACCTAGTTACCTAATACCTTAACTTGTATAATAATTTGTAATTGTTTAATTAAAGATAATTAACTAGATTCTATAAAGCAGCTCTCAGTAAATAAAGAAAAAATTAATCATCCAAAATGATAAATCAAACAATGGTTGTTCGATTTTTTGGGTGATAGGTACAAAATAAATAACCAATTTACAGTTTTAAATTTTCTTTTAATGTTCGATCATTTATTATTTACATTACAAATATTTGTAAGCTTATGGACGTTGCTCATATTTACATATTGTAACGTTTTTATTTATCTGAGTGAAGTGTAAATATTAGACAATTATTACTAATTAAATTTAAATGTTTATTAAACTATAAAGAAAGTTACTATTACTAAGGTTAAACAATTATTAAAAACTAATTAAGATTAAAACTATAATTAACTATATAACACTAACAGTATTTATTTATTTAACCACTAACACTAATATTTATTTCCACGATATTACTAATTATTTATTTCACTACGCGTTCCAATCTTAGACTGCCGGTCTGTTGCAGATCCTTGAAGACTGTTTACGCGATACTTATATCACTATATTTATATTACTATATACTTCTAACGTTCAAGTGACTGTCCGCCTACCGACCTCCACAGCGTCTATATACTCGACTGACTCAACAGCGTCTGTATATTCAACTGCTCGGACAGAAGTCACCTCTTTCACAACACTATCTGTCTATTTATGTAACTCTCTGTCTAACTTCCACAGCCTCAGTATCACCGACTCTCCGTATGCCACAATTCTTCAACACCACTGCCGAGTATTCACTTCCACTTGTCGTCACTGTCCCCGTATATCTAGCTTTCCAATACTCTTCAACACTACCGAGTATTCTCTTTAACAGCTATACCAGTATATCAGTAACTTCCGAGTACCTACTCGACACCAACGGCATACGCTCACTACGATACTGCTGTGCTTCTCAAACTCACTAACACTCTATATGAACATCTCTATGTCGCTTCATGTAACTAACTAACTGTGTCTGTATGACTGTGTGTAACTGACATCTCTCGAGCATAGCTACGCCCCTTATATACAGCTGCCATTATTTTCTAGAAAAGCCTAGAATGATCGACCGCATAATAACAATGAACACAAAAGGTTCAGGCGACCGGAAGTAATTAAACAGGTCACGACTCGTCTGTTTACCTTGCCCGGCTACTAGCGAGATTGCGTCATCGCTATAAATAGACACTCGCTCGCTCGCAGCGTGGCTGCGACAGCGGCGGCGACAGCGGGCATCCCATGTTACAATATTGTAAACAAGGGCCAGTTGAATAAAACATTGTTAACTAATCATGGACACGTATGAAAAATACATTGGATAATGGGATAGAATAGTGTGACGTCAGAGTATAGCGCGAAATACGAAGCATTGTCCTAAGCAAAAACAATACTTTCAAAGTAGACTCTATTGACAGAACACATAAGGGTCGAATTTAAAGGCTTGTAATTTGATGCTGATATTATTGTTATTATGAAGAAGTTAACTTTGAGTTATTAATAACATCAAATTGTGAACATTTTCTATTATTTCGTAATACAATTTATACACATTAATAAATAACAAAGGTTTTATTTCAAATTGAAATCAACTCTGCACAACATACATTTATAATATAACGTAAATAATTTATCATTACATGTGTGTGAATATAGTAATATTTTTTTAAAAGTTGTATAATAAATATTTTCTGGCGAGTGGTAGGGCGCGAGTTCAATCTTCTACTAGACAACCGATATCCTTTTGAATCTGTTGCCCGAGTAGCATCCTTAGGGACTGAGATGTCGGTATGAATTGTTTGGTAAGCGCTCTTTGACGTGTTCAGTGATTTTTTAATGGCGGACATTAAAAACCAAAGTGTAACATCAAGTTCCGTTTCTGGCTAGGAAAATCAGCCGCAATTCTTAAGAGAATTTAAAAAATTCAGGATCAATTTCTGAACACGTCAAACAGCGTTTACAAAAATAAAAACACATTGACCAATCAGATGTTTCCCCAAGGGTGACATTTCTTGGGCAATAGATCCAAAAGGGTCTCTAATGAAGGCACTTATTGGAAAATCTCGGAACTAATACCAAGGTATTCCAAGTATATATTTGGGTGTTTCACTGCTATTGGAGTTGATCTAGTCCTCGCTTTCTTCCTCGGTTGTGCCACAATAAAGATAGAAAGCCAAAAGGAGCTAGAAGATGAAATATTTAATTATTATTAATAGTCATTAACAAAGATTGTCAGGTAAATTACGAGTATTAGTTTTATAATTAAATATTTACTTTATTACTTTTTACCTCCCGTCATACCGTAGGTAAAGGAGGTAATGTTAATGATCCAAAAATTCGATAGTGAGTTTTCAGTAAATAATTTGCCGTATTTAAGCTTTCTGTATGGCACGCCGTTCCCACAAATATTATTCTTGTGTTATAAAATTTATTTTCTCTAAATATATATTTTAAAATAAATATTTCACGTTAAAATATATAAATGTGCTGCATAAAAATTATATTTCAGTGAAATAAAAATAAATCGCACGTAAAAAATATATGTTAACACTTGAAAATTTTTATCACAAAATAATTTTTGTGTGTACGGCGTGGCGTGTGTTGATATATAAATTTGAGCTTCTATGTTGGACTGATAGATGGTGCTTAGTGAGAACCACAGAAATAAAAGAATCAGAATAAGCTGATATTTATTGGGAGCCCTAATAATGGCACAGGTGAAAAATTTCGGGAGTTACAAATATTTAAAATTATGAATAATACTGGTATTTTATATACAGCGCCATAAAATATGAAGTATTGTTTATAATATTTGATTTGAATGTACATAACAATTTGTAAATATCAATTAAGTATGTTTATTATAAATACATTAGCATATAAATGTTTATAGTATAAATAATATAGATTACAGTGTATTTGCCATTATTTTTACAATAAAATTTATTTTATATTATACAATGACAGTATTTATAGATACAATACAATGAATCTAAATATAATATGACATTAAAACTTTCCAAAATATCTAAATACGGGCAAATCAACGAAAAAGTTGCTTACTTGGATATTTAGAATAGATAGATTGGCTTTTAAACTAAGCGCCGGCTTTTCAATCACCGGTTATAGTTCTAATCATAATGAAAAATTAACCATGATTACTTTCTCGATTAAATTAATCACGATTAATTTAATTAATGTTTAAGGCCCGGTATTTTCATCTCCGGTTAAATAGTCTGTTCACTTAGCTGTCTGTTATAAGAACTATGTGGCACCGAAATATTGACACATGTATAATTTTTGGAACTTATGCTATAATAACGATGTTTTGTTTTTCTTTTAACTGACAGGTAAAAAACTGTTTAACTGGGGTTGAAAATATCGGACCTTAATCAGTGATTGATAAACCGGCTCTTAGTCTAAAGGCCAATCTAATAATAATATTAATAACAATTCTTTATTTCCTTAGGATATACATACAATATATAGGAATTGTCAATAATTTAAACAAACATATAAAATAGAATATAATAAAATATTTGAGTAGAACGGAGAGGAGACCACTGCAATTAATGAGTGTTGTAAAATTCTTCTAGATTATAGAAGACATTTTTAGTGAGATATAATTTTAGTTCATTCTTAAATTTACTAAATTTGACAATTTTTGTTATATATGTTGGTAAGTTGTTAAAGATCCTTAATCCAAGAACATTGGGGGCTCTTTTGCTAATGTTATTTTTTACAAAGGGTATATAAAATTGATCTTTATGTCGAGTATTAACCTGATGAATATCACTGTTCGTATTAAAATTATTCTTGTTTTTGAAAATATACTTGCAGATCTCGTATATGTATAAATTTGTTAAGGTAAGTATGTTGTATTTTTGGAAGTAGACTCTGCAGGAAGTTGATTGAGAGATTTTTGCCAGGCATCTAATGATGCGTTTTTGGGAGATGAAGACAGCGGAAGCTGCAGGTGTGGCGCCCTAGAGGCAGATTCCATAACGTAAATGGGACTCGATGGTAGCGTGATAAAACATCAACAAATGTGCAGGGCCAAGATAAGTTTGTAGGACACGCAACTGGTAGCATGCGCGGTTCACTGTGGCAATGACGGACTGGCAATGGGGAAACCAAGAGCCAGTTTCATCTAAAATGAGGCCTAAAAACTTGGTAGTTTTAGTTTTTTCAATTGTTATATCATTATGATGAATAATGGGATGATTGACAATCTGTTTTTGGACATTATGAAAATGTAGAAACGTTGTTTTGGACCCATTCAGGTATAAATTATTGTCATTGAACCATCGAGACAATCGCTGCATACCGGCCTCGCATTTGAGTTGTAATTCCACATTATCACGGCCCGACACAACCATGGATGTGTCATCAGCGTAAAGAACCAGTGTAGTGTTTTCTTGTTGACACGTAGTGGTAATATCGTTGGTGTACAGTATGAAAAGTATAGGGGCGAGTACGGAACCTTGCGGCGCTCCGATACTGAGATTAACGATACTTGAATTTGACTTGAGAGTATTATTATTATTGTTAGTGCTAGTGATACTGACATATTGTTGTCTATTACGTAAGTAACTTTCTAGCCATCTGAGTGGTATTCCCCTGATGCCATAGGCCTCTAACTTCTCCAGTAATCTATCATGATCCAGACAGTCGAAGGCCCTTGAAATATCACAAAAAATACCGACAGGATTCTCCTTGTGTTCTAGATGCAATATAATCTTTTCGTATAAGAATTGTATCGCATCAGTGGTTGAACGATTCGGTCTAAATCCAAATTGATTATTATTAAGTATATTATTGTGATTAATAAATTCCTCCAATCTATTCAGGTAGCAATATTCGAATATTTTGGAGAAGATGGAGGCCATGGCAATGGGTCGATAGTTATTAAAAGTGTCCTTATCTCCCTTTTTGTGTACTGGAGTTACTTTGCTCAGTTTTAGTGAGTCTGGAAAAACGCCAGTGAGAAAGGTTAAGTTAACAATGTGGGTTAGGGGATTAGCTAAGAGATCTGATGTGTCTTTAATAATGAAACTGGGTATGTCATAAGGCCCAGATGAGTATTTGTTCTTTAGTTTATTTTTAATGAGGTTTGCAAGTTCGATTTCACAGTATGGAGACAAAAACAGGCTTTTGGAGACATGGGGTATACTGTGGCTTGTATTACTATTTTTAGTGATGAGGTTTAGAGTGACTAAGGGCGCATTTGCTGATGAGGTATTTCTTTATATCATCTTGCGTAGTAGTAGTAGTCTGTTCTAAATATCTCAGTCAGCAATTTTTTTACTGGTCATTAAAATAGATTTGCCCGTATTTATATATTATGGAAATGTTCAATGTCATTATATTTAGATTCATTGTATTGTATCTATAAATACTGTCATTGTATAATATAAAATAAACTTTATTACAAAAAAAAAAAATGGGAAATACACTGATTCATATTATTTATACTATAATTATTTATATACTCCCGCAATTTTTTATTTGCGCCATCTATTAGTGACCCCAATAACTATCAGCTTATTCTGATTCCCTTTTATTTCTGTGGTTCTCTCTAAGCACGATCTATCAGTCCAACATAGAAGCTCAAATTTATATATCAACACACGCCACGTCGTACATACAAAAATTATTTTGTGATAAAAATTTTCAAGTGTTAATATATATATATATATATATATATATATATATATATATATATATATATATATATATATATATATCATTTAATGAATCAAGTATTACATGAATCACTTATAATCTTTTAATTGTATTGTCGTAATCGAAACGTCAAGCATTCTAGGCTATAATGCTTGGATGGAATCAGTGTGTAGCGGTGCTCAGGGAGTGAGTGCAGGTCCGCCTCGCTGAGATCATCACGTTTATATTATCGCTGTGGTTCTGAAATAGTGTTGGTCGACATAGAGTTTGCCAGTGATACTACCCCGCGACATCAGAAGTGGGATTCGCCTGCGATCCACAATATTGTATGTGGGTTTTTGTTCTGTTGGTGAATTATAAAGTGAAGTGTAGGGCCAAGCAGGTTAAGATGGAAAGGCCGTCTAACAATTTTTGCAGGTTTTCATCCTAGTGCATTGACCAGTAACAAGGATTCCGTCTGTGTCCCACCCGGAGAGTGGTGACGTAATTACAAGAGCTGGTTAAGTAGAACCGTGAGTAATGAGTACTGAATTTATTTTAAGCGGTCTTCCAATACTGGTAAGAGATTTTATTATAATTGGGTTGCTGTTGTAATAAAAGCAATTCGGTCAGTTGCTTGTTGAGAAACGAGAGACGAAGTCGAGTTTGTTGTTCATGATATTGTGATGGCCGATGATCCGGATTACCGATCTCCATATATGTTATTTAAGATATTATTTATTACAGTAGGTGTTCATGGCAGTTGTTATATTTTGATTGATGTTTTGTCATTGAGCTTGTATGACGTAATAAGTATTTCATTTTTGGTAGCTTGATTCTACTCCTTTACATCGTCTGCGACGTGACAATATTATTAAACTGAATGTAGGTCAAGTAGTCACAGATCGGGAGTATCAACCAGTTTGCGATTTAGTTAGTTATTTGTGAAATAACAAACGAACTAATACAAATTCCTTAAAGTGTTTCGGTATGTCAAGAAAGATTGTAAAATGTTTTCATTGTACAAGTTTCGCAAACTAACAGACACGTTGAGTAGGTACACTGCAACCTTGAGGCACTTGATATATCGTTACTTACTTTTTATCCAGATATGACCGATGCGGGTGCAGAACCATGGTGTACCGAAATATAAATTATAACATTAAAATTTCACTGGGGATCTTCAGTGAAGATAGTTAATGGTGGAAATATGTTGGAAAACTATGCTAAAGATTAATATTTTATTAAATGCAGATAAAGTTTACTGAGCTACAAATTGTTATTATCATTATAAGGTTGAGGGCTTTAAGCGCTGGTGACTTTTGTCACCACGACCAGTAAGATCTGCTGTAGCATGTTTTGACTGAATGTCTGGAAGCCACTTCAAAATTTTGATGAACTGAAATTTGGTATATTATAGAACAATGACTAGTAAAAATACTTGTCATAATTCAAAGTCCCTTTTGTTAAGAGCTAATAACTCTTTAACGTTCATCGTCAAGGGTGAAATGAATATCTCCAGGCTATGAATTATGGCTTTTCAAGTATCCACAGGAAATGCCTAAGACTCACTTATACTACGGTACCCATTTTAGCTTTGATTCACAAGTGAAAGCAGCCTGGTTATCTGACGTTATGTAGATTGCTTCTCCTTTGAGAGCTTGTTTAAGTTTATTGAGCACACAGATTTATTGCTTGAGATATAATGAAACCGTTGTGTATGGATTCCTTTATTTGGCAGCACGGACCAAATAAAATCGATCCAGTTTCTGCTGACTCTAGTTTAGAAATATCCGTAAACCACGACAGAGAATCTATTTGGAAGAGTGGCCTTACTACTGTCCACCGTAGGCGATTACCAAAAACTCTCTTGTGTAGCTTTTGTTTCAGAAATTATGAGTGGCCTACGAGATCTCCAAGCTTGAAGTGTTTTGTCTTGCACAGTGCAAAGTCGTTGGCCCCAGAATAAATTCCATTACTGCACTTGGACAGGTATTCATAGCGCCTGTGGTATGTGATACAAACAAAAACTATCGTTGCGCTTCCGCAAAGACGCTTGTGCTGTGTTTTGTTACATTTTTGCCGCCATACTAATATGCATGAGTGATAATTGGTCCAAATACGGTGATGTATGGCCAGTGGTTCGTTTCTGCCTGCAATCTCTAGTTTTTGCTAGAAGGACAGCGGCTTGTGTCCGAGGCTGCTACGGGATTTGTTTTGATGATTTTGTTAATTTATAAATTGCATGTGGACTTTTGAGTATTCAGGTTTCAGGTATCTGCGTTGACATTAAGGGTAATGTGATTGAAGTGAGAGATCGATGCATTCGATCAGTTACCATACGATGATGCTATTTGGGAAAAATATTGTTGACAGTGGCGGGAGAGCTGTAATTATGGACGAAGTCTGTACCAGTCTGTCTCGAAATAATAAGGCAGAATGGGCGAGCATCCTGCCCAATATCTACGAATGAGGCGATGTGTAGCACTGATAGTGAGAGAATGTATTGGATGTACCGTGTTAGCGTGAATAATATAGCGCTGTGCAGACAGTTCAAATCTGAGTGAACTTTTATCATTTGTTCATGGTATAATTTGTA
Source organism: Harpalus rubripes (assembly GCA_963082715.1). Classification (NCBI taxonomy): domain Eukaryota; kingdom Metazoa; phylum Arthropoda; class Insecta; order Coleoptera; family Carabidae; genus Harpalus; species Harpalus rubripes. The sequence continues at coordinate 74,749 of CAUJCB010000565.1, forward strand.
TGAAGTTAATCAAGTTCCTGCACGTCCATGTTCCAAAACCCTAAGTCGTTACGGATGGAACTTTCATGAATATTGAAATTTAGGTACAAATATGGTAGTGGTTTGAAATAGTCCCTGAGTGTATTCCCAGAACATACTATATGACTTTATTGAATTTCCGGTGAGCATGGTCGTAGCTATAAAACTTGGCGTTTTGGTTTTGATGGGGCTGTGGCCGATCAGACTCCTCGTGACCGGTTTCGGGGTGACCATTCCAGTTATGTCAAATTGTGAATTTGTTGAATGTTTAAATTATGGCAAGCTAGATCAGCCACAGAGGAGTTGCACAGGATAGCTGGTGCCCGGACTGGAGCCTGCCACGGTTGCGAAGCAGACTGTTTTACCTGAAAAACAATTGAGCAACAGAAATCTGTCAGCCATTGGAAGCAGAGAAGTCTGACAAGACGGGACTTGCTTTTCAAATGTTTGTCTTAATGTTTGTGACGCCTAAGTGCAGCGTGATGGACGCTGGAACAAATTGCTTTAAAATATTTTGATCGTGTCCAAGGATAAATTTAATTGAAGAAAGTTCATCGGATGATGGATATAAAGGAAGATAAAAAAAAATGTTTCTACATCTCCTCTTGCAAACGTTTCGGTATATTATTTTACCTTCATCAAGTGCTACAATAAAAATATTTGACACAAATCAACAACAATCGTTTTCCAGAGTAAAAACCAACTTGTCAAAAAATTAAACTACAAAACACTAAGCCAAAATACAGTTAGGAAAACGAAAAGAAGAACTATCTGTTTGAATTATTTAACAAATTTAGAACATTTTGATAGCTCTAAGTATTATTTACATAACACATGAATCCATGTTCTAATTTTTAAGTAGAGCGGTTCATGCGTACAATAATGAACCTTCTGGAGGTTGAGACCACAATTTAGTTAGGCTAATCGAGTGGATCGTTGAAAATCCACAGGGGTGACTAAAACTTTGAAGAGCCGACAAACTTTTATAACAAAAGTGGCTAAGGAGTAATTGAGGCGTTGGTCTGGAGATTGGTTATTTTCGTTAAATTCTTTAGAATTATTAACCGTGATGGAAGATGACATGCTACTGGATGCCTCTGTCATGGTGTTTCGGTATGCTACTCTGATACCTCTGCCGAAGGTAACATGCTAACTAGGTGCCTCTGTCGTGTGTGTTTTCCAGTAAATGAATTGGGAAGCGTGGCCTAAGACGACGAGCTAAGTTTTCGATTTGCCATAGGATTTCTGATTTAGGACCTGAATGTTAGCAAACTAGTAATAATGTTGTATGTTCTAAAGGCCCATGACTCTAATCGCACTTATAAATACGCACATGACCAAATTAGAAAAATGTCAGATAATAATGATATTTCTTCCCTAGGAACTGACGAAGAGCCAGGTTCTACACAAAATAATTAAAACTAGAATTGTGTATAGTACAATGAGGGTGTTCCATTGCTAGGTAAGCAATGACGGTGTGGTTTTCCTGAGCTGGATAAGCGATGACGGAATAGTGTTCCATTGCTGGGTAAGCAATGACGGTGTGGTTTTCCGAGCTGGTTAAGCGATGACGGAAGTGTGTACCATTGCTGGGTAAGCAATGACGGTATGGTTTTCTTGCGCTGGTTAAGCGAAGATGGAATAGCGATCGATTGCTGGTTAAGCAATGATGGTCTGTCGCTGTTGGACAAGCTATAACAATGCTTGAATACTGATATTGGTAGTCATGTATTTACTGGTGAAATGTATTGTCACAGAATTATGTTTTGTTTGACGTCTTGTAAAAAAGGCGTCCATTAAATAATTTAGTGTACTATAGCTAAATTTTGAGCTTAATATAAATGTGAACAAAGTTGTAACTATTTGAGCACTTATTGGTCAGAGATAGCCGAGCGAAAATACTGTGGATAAATTCTTTGTTTTCAGATAGTTCACACGAGGACGTGTGAAACGTCAGAATGGCCGTGTCGGAGATTGTAATATCAAAGCATGTCGTAACGATCATTTAATGAATCAAGTATTACATGAATCAGTTATAATCTTTTAATTGTATTGTCGTAATCGAAACGTCAAGCATTCTTGGTTACAATCAGTGTGTAGCGGCGCTCAGGTGAGTGCAGGTCCGCCTCGCTGAGATCATCACGTTTATATTATCGCTGTGATTTGGAATAGTGTTGGTCGACATAGAGTTTGCCAGTGATACTACCCCGCGACATATATATATATATATATATATATATATATATATATATATATATATATATATATATATATATATATATAAGTTTTGATGTAAAAAAATTTATTTAACTTTTCAAAAATGATTTCCACTTCAAATTTTCGGTTTAAACCTAAATCGTCAAAAATGCGAAGAAAAATTTTAGAAATGTTTTTTCTAAGGTCATTTCACGCAATTTTTTTTTTGACCTTGACCGTTTTATAACTTCAATATTTTAGTGAGAAAATGTCCCCATACGTTTATAAAGACTATACCCTGCATTGTTATTACATTTATTTTAAACTTGAAGAGACATCAGTTATAAAATACTTGAACTACAACAGGAATGAGGAAGTAAACTTGTGAATTGTAAAGGTAAATTTCCATACTGTATATCAACGTTTTCTTTCTATGTATTTTGATGTATTTCATGCAATTTAAGGCAGGCCTGGACTGGGATACCGGGAATTTCCCAGTGCGTGTCAATGGTTAGGCGGTGCTGTAATTTACTTGCTATCAATTTTGCTAACTTCTTGTATTGTGCCGTCATAGCGCACCGCTCGGCGGCAACTTATTTTATCAATAAATACGGAAAGGAACAAAGAGAACCGCCTCATGCTACTCTTATTCCAAGGGGAATTTTAATATGAACAAAATAACTGGGTGGTCTTTCATTTAAGCCGTCAGCTGATATACACTATCACTACCATGTATATGAATACAATACAATTAATACAAGTGACTTAAAACTCCGAACTTCACAACTAAGTTTAAGATTTTATTTTGAAAAATATACACTAAAATAAAAAAATAATAATTATAATATTTAATATTATATCATTTTATTAATAAATTATCCGAAATTAATAATTCCTTTCTGTACAGTGTAATAAGTATGTCTAAAAGAAAAGCATAGGGTGGTTGGGAAAAAATTTTCAAGAAAAGGCGTTAGAAGAAGAATCGAAAAAATGCAGCAAATTAACAGACATGCTTTCCAATATATCAAATGGATGGGGGCAATGGCAATCAATCACTATTATTATCAAGTAACAATGGCAATGTAGATGTTGTAAATTTCGTTTTAATCTACTAATATTTTTATTATAGCGCCATCAACAGAATATTCAGATACTACACTACATTCTCAAGATTCAGCTTCACAATTACAATACAACAGTAGTAACGACAGCGATACAAATCATATCTGGGATAAAGCGGTGGAAGAAAAGAAAAAAAGAGGACGTTAATAATTTCTTAAAATTTCATCCAAAACAACCTGATTTCAATAAAAAATTGAATTATAAAAAAATATACTTCCGACAAGATAATGCATGTCGGCAATGGTTAACAAGTGATTCTCTGAAATTGTACTGCTCATTTTGTCTTGCATTTTGTAATGATACAAATTCAATTTTCATATCAGGTCTCGCTGTAAATCAAACAAAACACATATATCAAAGAATAACACAACATGAAATGAGTGTAAATTATGCTAATTCTACAGAATCCTAGATTTTAAAAACTAACTGAAACGATATATTTAATTTTTACACAAAAAAACATCAAGAAATAGTTGACCGAAATCGTCAAATCATACTGAGGGTAATTGAAACTATAAAAGTAATAGGGAAATGTGGACTTAGTTATCGTGGAGACAAACGTGAAGTTACACATACTTTATGAAATGAAAAAGTTAACCATGGAAACTTTTTAGAGTTAATTCTGTTAATAAGTAAATTTGATCCGATTTTAAAATCTCATGTCGAACAAAGTAGAAAATATCGCGATAAAAATAAAAACTCAAGAGGACGAGGTAATTTTCAAACCATGTTATCCAAAACTACTGCAATTTCAGAAATAGGTTCAATTACACAAATATTGAAAAATATCATGTGTAATGAAATAAGGATGGCTGAAATGTATAGCATTCAAATTGATACATCTCAAGACATCAATGTTCAGGATCAGTGTTCCGTAATTGTCAGATACGTTATAGATTCCCGAATTTATGAACGTCTAGTTGCAGTTGTTAACTGTGCAGATACAACCGGACAAGGATTATTTACCTTAGTTAGTAATGTACTGAAAATCTCAATATTAATATTAAAAAACAGATGGAGCGTCAAACATGCAAGGGCAATATAAAGATTTGCTACTTGGCTTGAAAAAAAAGCACCGGGTCAGGTACACGTATGGTGTTATGCACACGATTTAAACCTCATAATTACTGAAATAACACAGATAACAACAGAGACAATTTCACTTTTTGGTGTAATAAATACCTGTGCAATATTCCTTAAAGAATCATATTTAAGAATAAACGTATGGCGAAATTTCAGTAAACTAAGATATATATCTGTCCTCGGCGAAACTCGCTGGAGTTCAAAAGATAGGGCTTTAACAAAAGTATTTGGATATTTTAATTCTACCGATGTAACATTACATTGTGATATGATAGAAACATTTCACAATATACCAGAATCTGATTAATTCAATAAAGATATTCGTCACAAAGCTGAAACAATATTAAATAATTTGACGCAGTTTGAAATAATTATTACCGCCAAAATGTTTTTATAAATTTTTGCACATACATCACCTTTATCAAAATATATGCAATCCAATTCAATAAATATTGTTATGGCTTATCAAATAATTCAAAGCATAATAGAATCATTATCAAAAGTTTCAAGAAATTTTCATGAAATATTTAAAGCTGCATCTAAATTTGTGTCAGAAGCTAATGATGTTTTAAAAATAAAAATATTGATATATTAATTGAAACTGATTTTAAAAACAAACGTATTCTATATATGTAAATATGTAAATTACCAAATTCTCGGTACATATGTAGAAAATTACGTATATTCCGAAAAAAAAAAACGTTGACTTTATGTTAATTTAAGGTGTGACGTCATTTCTGGCTAAACCATCAATTTTTGGATGTGAAAAACTTGCACTTTTCTTATTTTTAATAATTGAGAAGCCAAATTTTTGGTATAGACGCAGATAAATACGTAGATTCCAAAATAGGTATCAAAACTTTGCATCTTCACCCATTTTAGGGTGTGATATCGTTATCTTGTAAACTATCAACTTTACGCGAAAATGGCATATAATAAAATTTATAGACAATCAAATCTTGTGTAAGATACATACAAAATTTGTTTTAATATAGAGCTCCAAATTAGAATTGTATAATTTTATCAGCTACTGATACTTTTATCCCCAATTATTAATAACTGTTTCTTTAGGATCAATGAACTGCATTCAGCTGTCGGGTATAGCAACTACAGAAATCGTGGAAATTCCGGACCTGGAAAACATCTCCAACGACTCGCCAGATTTCCTTTCATTCTAGCGCTGATATCTCCTGAACTGATTGGAATTCCTCTGGAAGTTAGATTTTGAAAATTAATTAGGGCCTGCGTTATTGAGTAATAAAAAATTGTAGGATGTGCTTACATTTTATTGGGTGGCAATTATTGTAAAATACATTGTATTTATTGTAAAGTAAATAAAACTTATAATATAATATATTTTTTCTTCAAGCGTATTATAATATGCATATTATGCTACTGTACACATGCTGTAGAAGATATTCATTGTCTTACTAGTACAAAAATGTTGTTATTGTTGTACTAGTAAAAAAATGTTAGTTTCTTAGTTCACCGCTGGCGGCGGCAGTAGCCACAGCAACATAGATCATATTAAAAATTGTTATTTGACAGTTGAATCGTTTGTGTTTTGTAGTGTACACAGCCAGCTTTGACTAAAATTGCAAATTTTACAAATAAAAAAATTCCAAAAAAGTGTCAAAAAATTATTTGAAACACTTGAAGAAAAAATAGTATATGTCATTCGGAGTAGAACGCTTTTTTTGTGTTTTACCCAGCTTGCCAGGCCTCGGCTAGCGCCTCGGCCGCAATAGCTGGGTTCAACACAAAAAGACCGCTTTCTACTCCTAATTACATAATATACTATTATTTTACAACCCTTATTATTGATTTTCAGTGAAAAACGTACATTTTATATTTTTGAAGTACTCTTCTCGTTCCGAGTGCTCTTTGCATTCCTGTTATCCTGATACCATAAGAAATTTTCAACAAAATTCAATATAAGTGGTGCTACATTCAGGAAGCATTCATGCACGCTAAAAAAAATTTTGATGTCTTTAAGTGGTCATTGGTCCGCTGTTGATCCTTTAATCACACAGAAAATCAGACTTCTATAACTTTCTTAATATCAACCCTTAGGGGCTTAGATTTGGCTATCCATGAGCCCTTTGTTTCTAGTTAACGTATAAAAAATTTGAAACAAATTAAAGTCAAAAAGTTTTTTTGCCAAAAAAAAAAACACCAAAGCTATACCGTGTGTCTATCTTAAAGGTGTAGATAGGAGATTAACATGGGAAATCAGTTTTTTGCAATTTCCTGCTCGCCTAATTATTTTAAGCAAAAACGCGTCAAATAAAAGTTTTAGGGCATAAAATTCTGCATCTAAATCAATAAACAGAATTACCTTTGCATGCTTTGTAACGACAGAAATTAAATATGAAAATGTCGAAAATTACGTTGAAAATATCGATAGCCATGGAATTGAACAAAAAATAAATAAATGCTTGACGTTTTATTAAATTGTGAGAAACGTCAAATGAGTTAACTTTCGTTGTGACAGATAAAACGTCAAGCATTTATTTATTTTTTGTTCAATTCCATGGCTGTCGATATTTTCAACGTAATTTTCGAGATTTTCATAATTAATTTCTGTCGTTACAAAGCATGTAAAGGTAATTTTGTTTATTGATTTAGATGCAGAATTTTATGCCCTAAAACTTTTATTTGACGCGTTTTTGCTTAAAATAATTTGGCGAGCAGGAAATTGCAAAAAACTGATTTCCCATGTTAATCTCCTATGTACACCTTTAAGATAGACACACGGTATATACAAGTTCACGTTTTGCAATTTCGATCGAGAATTTTTTTGAGTTAGGCATGATAATCCCTTAATTCGACCGCAAAGATTTCGAATTCGGAGTCTAAATTGGAATTTGACGCTTAGATCTTACGTAATTCGTGTATGTTATAAATCGTCTGTCTGGTATGTTACCCGTAATTTTTATATGAATGCATTTTTAAATAATTAATTAAAATTAAATAAGTCCGTTAGTTTAGAATTTTTTAAAAAAATGTCGATTTTGTTCAAGTAAATTACCCCTTCTGTGTCCCCCAGAGATTTGGTAATATTTATACGAATGCTATATTAAATATTTCCTTTGGATATAAACTTTCAAATTTTTAACTCAGTTTAGGAAATATTTTAAAAAATCGATTTTTTTCATGTAAAGTACCCCTTCTGTACCCCCAGTAATTTGGTAATTTTTATACGAATGAAATGTTAAATAATTACCTTTGATGCAAAATTTCAAATTTTTAACTCTGTTAGTTGAGGAAATACTTTTAAAAAATCAAATTTTTTTCAAGAAAATACCTCTTCTGTGCCCCCCATAGATTTGATAATTTTTATATAAATACAATGTTAATTAGTTACCTTGGATATAATATTTCAAAATTTTAACTCTGTTAGTTTAGGAAATATTTAAAAAAGTCGATTTTTTTCATGTAAAGTACCCCTTCTGTACCCCCAGTAATTTGGTAATTTTTATACAAATGCAATGTTAAATAATTACTTTGGATATAATATTTCAAAGTTTTAACTCTGTTAGTTCAGGAAATATTTAAAAAAGTCGATTTTTTTTCAAGTAATGTACCCCTTCTGTACTTCCCAGAGATTTGCTAATTTTTATATGAATGCACTGTTACATAGTTACTTTGGATGTAAAATTTCAAAGTTCTAACTCTGTTAGTTTAGGAAATATATAAAAAAGTAGAATATTTGATCGTGCTTAGATGCTACCAGAAAGTAGCATCTATACACGATCAAAAATTTTTTAGCGTGCAAGGATGCTTCCTGAAAGTAGCATCACATTTGTCGAATTTTGTTGAAAATTTCTGCTGGTGTCAGGATAACAGAAATGAAAAGAACACTCGGAACTTAATTTTTTTTAAGTGATATACACTTTACAATACTGTCGAATTATATGTAGGCATGTATTTAAAAAATAAAAATAAGATATATTTTTAAAATCAACAAAGTTTAAGAGTCAATGACCTTTTGAACAAATACCTATCTGTAAAAGAATAAATAAAACGTTTTTTAACATAAAAATATATTGCAACAATTACAAGTACATGCACCAAATTTTCTAAAAATCGTGCATTGATGCTTCTTTTTTACTCGATCAAAATTCCCAATAGGTATACCAAATGTAGCATCTATTCACGAATAACTGCGTTTAAAAAGGAAGCATCCATGCACTTTTTTAGAAAATTTGGTGAAAGGATGCTTTTTATCTCAATTAAAATTCCCAATAGGTATATCGAATGTAGCATCTATGCACGATTCACTGCGTTTAAAAAAGAAGCATCCATGCTCGATTTTTTAGAAAATTTTGTGCATGGATGCTTCTTTTTTACTAGTTTAAATTTTTTAATAGGTATGTCGAATATAGCATCTATGCATGATTCACTGCGTTTAAAAAAGAAGCATCCATACTCGATTTTTTAGAACATTTGGTGCATGGATGCTTCTTTTTTACTGGATAAAAATTCCCAATAGTTATATTGAAAGTAGCATCTATGCACGATTTCTACAGAAATGATGGGCACCCTTTTTCCGACAGGTGTTACCCCAGAATTTTGGTCATTTTTTATGAATGCACTGTTAGCCAACTAACATAGATATAAAAGTTTTAAATTTTTATGTCCTATAGTACACGAAATAATTAAATATATCTGCATTTGTTTCATGTAAACACCTTTTACCGGTTACCCCAGAATTTTATAAATTTTTTTTTTTATAAATGCACTGTTAGTTTGCTAACGTAGATATGAAGTTTTAATTTTTTGTCTCTTATAGTACAGGAAATAATTAAATATATCTGAAATTTTTTGATATAAACACCCCTTACCGGTTACCCCAGAATTTTGGTCATTTTTCTGTGAAAGCATTGTTAGTTAGCTAACATAGATTTAATGTTTTATTTTTTCTCTCTCTCTCTCTTATAGTACAGGATATAATTTAATATATCTGAGATTTATTTACGTAAACACCCCTTACCGGTAACCCTAGAATTTTGGTAATAGGTGGACTATAATAGCCTTGGTGTTTTTTGGCAAAAAAAAACTTTTTGACTCTAATTTGTTTCAAATTTTGTATACGTTAACTAGAAACAAAGGACTAATGGACAGCCAAATCTAAGCCCCTAGGGGTTGATATTAAGAAAGTTATTGAAGTCTGAATTGGGTTTTTGAAAATAATGATTTTCTGTGTGATTACAGGATCAACAGCGGACCAAAGACCACTTAAAGACATCACAGTATACATTATTAAATAATTAACTTAATTATAAAATTTAGTTAGTGTAGGATATATTCAAGAAAATATATTTTTTTCTAATAAAGTACGCTTTACCTTCACCCATGAATTTCTTTTAGCTTATAATACAAATAAAATGTTTGTAATTGTTGTTTATTGTGTATAGGGTGTACTATTATTAATTTTGTAATAATAATGTACTTGTAATTGTTGCAATAAATATTTATTTTTATTTTAAAAAATGTTTTATTTATTCTTTTACAGATAGGTATTTGTTCAAAAGGTCATTGACCACTACACTTTGTTGATTTTTAAAATATCTTATTTTTATATTTTAAATACATGCCTACATATAATTCGACACTATTCTAAAGCGTATATCCTTTAAAAAACTTTAAATTCCGAGAGCTCTTTTCATTTCTGTTATTCTGATAGCAGCAGAAATTTTCAACAAAATTCAACAAAAGTGGTGCTGCTTCCAGGAACCATCCATCCATGCTAAAAAAAATTTGATCGTGCATAGATACTACCTGAAAGTAGCATCTATGCATGATCAAAATTTTTTTAGCGTGCATGATGGCTTCCTGAAAGTAGCATCACTTTTGTTATTTATTATTATTATTATTATTATTATTATTATTATTATTATTCTTGCAAAACCGACGTTTCTTTATACATTTACACCTTTTACAGGGTAAATAAGATCAAACAGATTCTTTAAGAAGGCCTTAGTTAAGGTGTAAATGTATGAAGGAACGCCGGTTTTGCGAGACTAAACGCTGTATGACTGAGATTTCGAGTATTTGTTAACTCGTTAGAATTTCAAGTAATTGGAGGTTATAAACTTTATAGGGCGCGTGCATCACGTGGTTGGATCAAGGCAACCCGCCAGCCTGGTGGACCAACAAACCTTTTAAGTGCCTTTGTTTACATTGAGTTTGGTGGATGTTTAGCCTTTTATATGCTTTTTTGTGCGTTTTTCAGTTATTGTTCACAACATTTGTGGGGTTTGTGAATTAATATGGCTCAACTAACTTCAACATTGTTATTTTCTCCCAGAAAATATTAAAAATACGTATCTTTTATTGATAATTATAACCTAGAACCATACCATATTTACATGAATACATGTTTAGGCTCGGAAAATTTCCCCAAACCCTATATTCACATATTAGCGTAGTTTGAGCATAGCAGAAGTTCATATATATTACAAGTATTTAAAGCCTATACAAATTTAGAGGCGTTATTTCGTTGTGGATCAGTTAAATCTGTCCAGCGTTGAGAATGAAAGACATCGACTATCGACGTGAAAGACAAGGTGTATTAGTAATATGATATAGTGCATTAAAAATTATAACTATCAAAATTTTTGGCTGATTACCGGTTTACATTTCCCAAAAGTTACTAGCAAACATATTATCTTATAAGTATCTTGTATGATTTGCAAAGTGGTGAGATTGTGTGTGCTCACTGTGATTGTGACAATCTGAATACTCTTAATATAATTTTATTAAATTTAATATCTGTATAAAACCACTTTTATTGTCCTATTTTCTAACATACCTACGCAATTAAATTACTAAAACATTATGGCTACAGGCTACGTTCATTTACATTATGATGATGTATTTTAGTTAATATTATTTGTAGGTAGGTAATATATTACGCATCAGATAAAATACTTCTCTTTACCGTACCTAACCATTTTAGCTTCCTAAAGCTATAATTCTATTTTCAAAATCTGTTTCTGATGCAAATTTATAAATTGATAATCCGTCACTACTGTCACTCGTTTGGAATATCAAGTCATAGCACAAAACTATGGCATTTTAAACATATTCCTATATGTCAGTCTAGTTTGTTGGTCCACCAGGCTGCCATTTTTAAATATCCGTGACGTCACATGCACGGGCTCTATAAAAAACAACTTTTCTTACCTGAACGCTTCAAGTTGTTGTCCATCAGGTCGGCAACTCCTCATGGTTGCAAGGCCCCATTTTTACGCTCTGTCTTCGGGCAATCGTTCAAGAAGTTTCGCAAGTTCCACAGCTCCAGGATCACCACAAACGATGTCTGTTTGTCCGCCCGTCAGCACAGTACAACTGTCCACAAACAACACTTGCAACAAACGAAATCACAAATATATTAACGTATCGTTCACAAAACACTGTCGTTTTGATATTCCCACATCTTCTGATACGTCTTCCAAAAGAAAAATTAAACCAAGTCGTTCTCGACGACAGTGCAATGGAAAAAATTATGTTCGGTAATGAAGAAACATCAATAGAATATTTTAAAAAAGATGAAACTTTGAAACGAATTGTTACTGAAGCATTGCTGGAAATATTCAACGCAATAATAGCACAAGAAAATAATTAAATAGGTTACATTTGTATTATAACACTTATAACATATATTTCATAACCTAAATTTGATTAGTAATGAACATAATTCAACTTAATGAGAGTGTTTGTGTGGCTATTGTGCGAATTAATGGCAGCACTGGACTAGCGTATTTTCTGGAAGTGTGTAGTGAAATACGTACACGTAGTATAGCGCGCTAGCATAAAGTGTAACTAAATTTGCAGAGTTTGTTAAGAAACTTGATAGTTCGCGCCAACACAAGTAACAGGGTTAGGTCCATAAATAAAAATGCATTCTGTTGTGTTTTTAAAAGTAAAACAAACATGCGTCGTTTGCCGAAAGATAAAATAGAAAGAAAGTTATGGTTAGACGAATTAAAATTAAAAAAATATGCTCCAAACTCGCCATTTGTTTGTTCTCAGCATTTTGAGAAAATAGATTTCCTCACAGAAAGTTATGATACTGGTAAGATTTTTGAGGAACTTATGAATATCTGAAACTTGTTTATGTTAATTATATGTAAATCAAATTTTCAGGAATACGTAATACGAGGAGAATTTTGAGAAAAGGTGCAGTCCCAATAATATTTTCTCCGAAGTACAAAACAAACAAAACAAAAAAAAATTCAATTAAATTTCACTTTACATAGTCAAAACAAAATGACCTGCCTCTAAATTAAATAACTTTTTCTCCCTCGTAAACTCGCACCACGGCATCTTCATTTCAGTTTTCAGCGTTTCTAATTTCCACAAATTATAATTATCTTTATCCGACATTCTCAATTTTTTTAAATAACCTCACAACAAAAGTTTGTACATAAACAAACGAAGGTGCAAAATGAACTATTACAAACTAATTAAAATGAAAAGATAATATTCAATAATATATATATATATATATATATATATATATATATATATATATATATATATATATATATATATATATATATATATATATATATATATTGAATAGTTCACATGTTATAAAGTTGTAACTTTGATGATACCAATTCAAATATTCCCGGGCGTCGTACGCTAGTCCGTTGCTGCCATCTACGATAAGCTTTGCCCAAACGCTCCCATTTATAAAATAATGTTTGCATTATAATTTGTATAATATATGTCACTGTATTATAAAGCTTATTTATACCAAATTCACTTTTAATTGTAAGAAATACATTAATTTGCCGTAGGTATATTCACCTTTAGAATTTACTTCCGCATTCCTAATGTAGTTACTACTATTCAAATAATAGATGGCACTGATTTCTAAAGGTTAATTTACAATAATTATACCTCAAATTGCATGAAATACATCAAAATATATGGAAAAAACGTTGATATACATATGTAATTTTACCTTTACAATTCACAAATTTACTTCCTCATTCCTGTTGTAGTTCAAGTATTTTATAACTGATGTCTCTTCAAGTTTAAAATAAATGTAAGAACAATGCATGGTATATTCTTTATAAACGTATGAGAACATTTTCTCACTAAAATATTGAGGTTAAAAACTGTAAAGGTCAAAAAAAATTGCGTGAAAGGACCTTAGGGTCATTGACCCCTGAACTTTGTTGATTTTTAAAATATATCTTATTTTTACATTTTAAATACATGCCTACATATAATTCAACACTTTTCTAAAGCGTATATCCTTTAAAAAATCTTTAAACTCCGTGTGCTCTTTTCATTTCTGTTATCCTGATACCAGCAGAAATTTTCAACAAAATTCGACATGTGTGGTGCTCCTTTCAGGAAGCATCCATGCACGATAAAAAATTTTGATCGTGCATAGATGATATTTTCATTCATTTTTTTTATATATTTCCTAAACTAACAGAGTTAGAAATTTGAAATTTTATATCCAAAGTAACTATGTAACAATGCATTTACATAAAAATTACCAAATCTCTGAGAAGTACAAAAAAGGTTCTTTACTTGAAAAAAAATCGACTTTTTTAAACATTTCCTAAATAGAGATAAAAATTTGAAAATTTATATCCAAGGTAATTTTTTAACAACGCATTCATATAAAAATTGCCAAATCTCTAGGGGAAACAGAAGGGGCACTTAACTTGAAAAAAATTGACTTTTTTAAATATTTCCGAAACTAACAAAGATAAGGCCTTACTGATCCGAGAATTTTTTGTAGAATGTTTTATTTACATAATGTACGTTTCGGCCCACAGTGGACCATCTTCAGCTATTAATTACAAAATAATGCATCAATATATAATTTTTGTACAATAAATAAAATAAACAGTATTTAGAACAAAATTTGTGTAACCACTCACCTATTTTTTGTTGAACTGATAAAAAAATTTATTTAAAATTTATGCAAAAAATTTTGTTTGTTTAATATGTTGACAATTAGCATTGTTAAAGAAATTATTGTGAAGATCACATAGTTAAAAATTGTTAATGAATTTGAGTACACTCAAACTTGTTATAAAAGTCAAGAAACTTGTGGGTGTACTGAAATTTTTTTCAAAAAGACGCGTTTAATAAAAAGTTCAAAACTTTTTTGCACATGCTCAATATATAAGTTTTACGCATAGAAGAAAGTTTTGAATCTAGTTTCCTATTATTATAGGTTTGATTACTGTGAAAAGAATAATTAATGAAATTAGGTAACAAGTTTAAGTGTTTACATTGTAATAAAAAATAAATTCTATTTTCTAGTTTAGCTTTTTTAAGGGTTAAATTTTTAAATGTGCTAACTATTTGGTGAGAGTGGTTACCAAATTGTAGTCGCAGTTGTTGAAAAAATCATTTGTCCTCCATTTTCAGTGGATGGAAGAAGTCAGGAACGAGGTGAGACTGGCCACCTCCTATGTAATTATCTGTTGAACTTGAGGGATCAGGTGAGAATTTTTTAATCAATGCAACAAAAAATAGGTGAGTGGTTACACAAATTTTGTTCTAAATACTGTTTATTTTATTTATTGTACAAAAATTATATATTGATGCATTATTTTGTAATTAATAGCTGAAGATGGTCCACTGTGGGCCGAAACGTACATTATGTAAATAAAACATTCTACAAAAAATACCTGGATCAGTAAGACCTTACCCTTGGGAAAAATACCTTCAAAATTCTCACCTGATCCCTCAAGTTCAACAGATAAACTAACAAAGTTAAAAATTTGAAATTTTATATCCAAAGTAATTATTTAACATTGCATTTGTATAAACATTACCAAATTTCTGGAGGGTACAGTAGGGGTACTTTACTTGAAAAAAATTTGACTTTTTAAAAATAATTTTAAAATTTTAAAATATTATATCTAAGGTAATTCTTTAACATTGTATTCATATAAAAATTACCAAATCTCTGGGGGGCACAGAAGGGGTACTTTACTTGAAAAAAATTCGATATTTTTTAAATATTTTCTAAACTAACGGACTTAAAAATTTGAAATTTAATATTTTAATTAATTATTTAAAAATGCATTCATATAAAAATTGCGGGTAACATACATGACAGGCAATTTATAACAAACACGAATTTCGTAAGATCTTGGCGTTAAATCCCAATTTGGACGCTGGATCCGAAATCCTTGGGGTCCAATTGTCTAACTTAAAGAAAAATTTCCCGATCGAAATTGAAGAAGGTGCATAGATGCTACCTGAGAGTAGTATCTATGCACGATCAAAAAAATTTTAGCGTGCATGGATGCTTTCTGAAAGTGGCACCACTTTTGTGGTACCAGGATAACAGGAATGCAAAGAGCACTTGGAAATTCTTTTAAACCGTGCATGGATGCTTCTTTTAGGTAGCATCTATGCACGCTATAATTTTGCAAAACTGATGGGCACTCTTTTGTCGAATTTTGTTGAAAATTTCTGATGATATAAGAATAACTCGAACAAGAAGAGTACTTCAAAAATTTAAAATGTACTTTTTCACTGAAAATCAATAATATTGTAAAATAAAATATATTATTATTTTATAAGTTTTATTCATTTTAAAACAAATACAATGTATTTTACAATAATTGCAACCCAATAAAACGTAAGCACATTCTAAACTTTTTTATCACTAAATAACTAGGCCCTAATTAATTTTTAAAAACTAACTTAACAAATATGGACGTAGAACTCCACGTAGACTTCAAATCGATGAGGAATTCCAATCAGTTCAGGAGATATCGGCGCTAGAATGAAAGGAAATCAGGCGAGTCGTTGGAGAAGTTTTCCAAGTCCAGCAGGTCCGGAATTCCCACAATTTCTGTAGTTGCCACACCCGAGAGCTGAATACAGTCATTGATCCTAAAGAAACAGTTATTAATAACTGGAAATAAAAATGTCAGTAGCTGATTAAATTATACAATTCTAAATTGGAGCTCTATATTAAAACAAATTTTGGATGTATCTTACACAACTTTTGATTGTCTATAACTTTTTTTATGACATTTTCGCGTAAAGTTGATAGTTTAACAATATCACACCCTAAAATGGGTGGAGATACAAAGTTTTGTAACCTATTTTGAATCTACGTATTTATCTGCATCTATACAAAAAATTTGGCTTCTCAATTATTAAAAATAAGAAATAGAAATAGAATCATGTCGTGTTTGGTGTTAAATGAAATGTTTTTTTAAAAGCTGTCAACAGATATGTAAAAAATTTGACAACTTGATTGTCATTTGTTTTTTGCAAAAAGTTGATGGAATTATATAGTGTTTCGTGTTAAATGAAATGTTTTTTCAATAGCTGTCATGCACATATGACAAAATTTTGACAACTTAATTGTCTTTTGTTTTTTTGCAAAAAGTTGTTAGAATCATGTTGTGTTTGGTGTTAAATGAAATGTTTTTTTAAGAGCTGTCATGCAGAAATGTCAAAATTGATTGTCATTTGTTTTTTGCAAAAAGTTGTTAGAATTATGTTGTATTTGGTGTTAAATGAAATATTTTTTCAATAGCTGTCATACACATATGACAAAATTTTGACAACTTGATTGTCATTTGTTTTTTGCAAAAAGTTGTTAGAATCATGTCGTGTTTGGTGTTAAATGAAATGTTTTTTCAAGAGCTGTCACGCACATATGACAAAATTTTGACAACTTAATTGCCCTTTGTTTTTTTGCAAAAAGTTGTTAGAATCATGTTGTGTTTGGTGTTAAATGAAATGTTTTTAAGAGCTGTCATGCAGAAATGTCAAAATTTTAACGACTTGATTGTCATTTGTTTTTTGCAAAAAGTTGTTAGAATTATGTCGTGTTTGGTGTTAAATGAAATGTTTTTTCAAGAGCTGTCATGCACATATGACAAAATTTTGACAACTTGATTGTCATTTGTTTTTTGCAAAAAGTTGTTAGAATCATGTCGTGTTTGGTGTTAAATGAAATGTTTTGTTAAGAGCTGTCATGCACATATGACAAAATTTTGACAACTTGATTGTCTTTTGTTTTTTTGCAAAAAGTTGTTAGAATCATGTCGTGTTTGGTGTTAAATGAAATGTTTTTTCAAGAGCTGTCACGCACATATGACAAAATTTTGACAACTTAATTGTCTTTTGTTTTTTTGCAAAAAGTTGTTAGAATCATGTTGTGTTTGGTGTTAAATGAAATGTTTTGTTAAGAGCTGTCATGCACATATGACAAAATTTTGACAACTTGATTGTCATTTGTTTTTTGCAAAAAGTTGTTAGAATCATGTCGTGTTTGGTGTTAAATGAAATGTTTTGTTAAGAGCTGTCATGCACATATGACAAAATTTTGACAACTTGATTGTCATTTGTTTTTTGCAAAAAGTTGTTAGAATCATGTCGTGTTTGGTGTTAAATGAAATGTTTTGTTAAGAGCTGTCATGCACATATGACAAAATTTTGACAACTTGATTGTCTTTTGTTTTTTTGCAAAAAGTTGTTAGAATCATGTCGTGTTTGGTGTTAAATGAAATGTTTTTTCAAGAGCTGTCACGCACATATGACAAAATTTTGACAACTTAATTGTCTTTTGTTTTTTTGCAAAAAGTTGTTAGAATCATGTTGTGTTTGGTGTTAAATGAAATGTTTTTAAGAGCTGTCATGCAGAAATGTCAAAATTGATTGTCATTTCATAGAATACGCCAGCCTGGCCTGGTGGCAAAGAACAAAAACAAAGCACTGTCAAGAGGCACTCAGCAAGGTACAAAGGCTAGCCTGCTTAGGGATAACAGGAGCTATGTCAACCACACCAACATTGGCAATGGAAACTCTGTTAAGCTTGCCCGCACTACACTTAGTGGTAAAATCAAGGGCAATTAGCGGAGCATATAGGATGAAAGTTCTTTCAAAAGAGGATAAATGCAGAAATGGACACTCTGAAATTTATACAGAGATGAACAAGCACTCCAATTTACAGATGGTGTCTGATAGAATCAATAAGATGTATACCATCGACAAAACCTACAAAATAATAATTCCTGATAGGGATGCATGGGAACATTCTCAAAGTCCGGTTGAAAAATATGACATAGTCATCTATACAGACGGCTCCAAAACAACCAATGGAACCGGAGCTGGAATACATGGGGCAAAGGGACTAAGACACAACCAATCGGTTGGACTAGGGACAAATGCAACAGTATTCCAAGCAGAAGTACACGCAATATTAACCAGCGTGCAATTACTATTGGAGAAGAACTATCACAATAGAAGAATCTCCATAGTAACAGACAGCCAAGCCGCACTCAAAGCTTTAAACTCGTGTGAGGTAGGCTCAGGATTAATTCTGGACTGCATCCACAGATTGAATGCCTTAGGAGCGAGTAACAAACTAAGACTGATATGGGTACCCGGGCACTCAGATATCGAAGGAAACCGGGTAGCCGACCGTCTTGCAAAAGACGGGACAAATATACCTTTTATAGGACCCGAACCTGCATGCGGAATAACTGCGGAAACAGTTAAGCAGGAAATTAATACTTTGCTCTGGCAATGGCACAAACGGCACTGGACAGCCATATCAGGCCAGAGACACTCCAAGCTCTTCCTGAATGAGCCATCCAAGAAAAGAACTAACAACTTACTCTTAATGAGCAAGCAAGATGTTAGATTAATAACAGGACTGGTAACAGGACACTGTCAATTAAACAAACATTTGCACAGGTTGGGCCTTAAACAAGAACCAATATGCAGAGGATGTGGAGAAGAGGATGAAACTCCTCAACATTTATTGTGTCACTGCGAAGCATTTATGACAAGCAGACATAGTCTTTTAGGAGCAAAGAAATTGCATACTGAGACACTAAAGGACATCAGTCTAAAGAAAATCCTGGAGTTCACAAAACAAACAGGACTTCTAGAATAGAAGTAAAACACGGAGGGTAAAATAGACCAGAAAGGTCGCAGTACAGGGACAAAGATGAACCACCTCTCGATAATAATAATAATGTCGTGTTTTGTGTTAAATGAAATGTTTTTTCAAGAGCTGTCATGCACATATGACAAAATTTTGACAACTAGATTGTCATTTGTTTTTTGCAAAAAGTTGTTAGAATCATGTCGTGTTTGGTGTTAAATGAAATGTTTTTTCAAGAGCTGTCACGCACATATGACAAAATTTTGATAACTTAATTGCCCTTTGTTTTTTTGCAAAAATTTGTTAGAATCATGTTGTGTTTGGTGTTAAATGAAATGTTTTTAAGAGCTGTCATGCAGAAATGTCAAAATTGATTGTCATTTGTTTTTTGCAAAAAGTTGTTAGAATTATGTCGTGTTTGGTGTTAAATGAAATGTTTTTTCAATAGCTGTCATGCACATATGACAAAATTTTGACAACTTGATTGTCATTTGTTTTTTGCAAAAAGTTGTTAGAATCATGTCGTGTTTGGTGTTAAATGAAATGTTTTTTCAAGAGCTGTCACGCACATATGACAAAATTTTGACAACTTAATTGCCCTTTGTTTTTTTGCAAAAAGTTGTTAGAATCATGTTGTGTTTGGTGTTAAATGAAATGTTTTTAAGAGCTGTCATGCAGAAATGTCAAAATTTTAACGACTTGATTGTCATTTGATTTTTTTGCAAAAAGTTGTTAGAATTATGTCGTGTTTGGTGTTAAATGAAATGTTTTTTCAAGAGCTGTCATGCACATATGACAAAATTTTGACAACTTGATTGTCATTTGTTTTTTGCAAAAAGTTGTTAGAATCATGTCGTGTTTGGTGTTAAATGAAATGATTTTTAAGGGCTGTCATGCAGAAATGTCAAAATTTTGACAACTTGATTGTCATTTGTTTATTGCATAAGTTGGTAGAATTATGTCTTGTTTGGTGTTAAATGAAATGTTTTTTCAAGAGCTGTCATACATATATGACAAAATTTTGACAACTTGATTGTCTTTTGTTTTTTTTGCAAAAAGTTGGTAGAATTATGTCGTGTTTGTTGTTAAATTAAATGTTTTTTCAAGAGTTGTCATGCACATATGACAAAATTTTGACAACTTGATTCTCTTTTTTTTACTTTTTTTCTTAAGCAAATAAACAATTGTAAATGTAAATGGCGGGAGTAGCTATGTGCAATTACACAGAAAAACATTATTAGACACAGTTATTTCCAAAAACTCATTTGAGACTTCAATAACTCCATATTAAAAATTAATAATAGATGGAGTCTAAGGTTAAATTTAACTAAAACTATTATAATTACCCCTTAACCTTAAAATTAATTTTAACAAAAACTAAGTACGTATTTCGAGAACTAAGTTCTCATCATCAGTAGTACAGCAAGTGAAAGTTAAACAGGGTAGTCAAGATTACTCAACATGTCAACCATGCCAGAGGTGTTAACAACTTGAGAGAGTTAATTTTAAGGTTAAAGGGTAATTATATAACCCCTATGGGCTCAGATTTGGCTATCCATTAGTCCTTTTTTAAACAATTTAAATGTCTGGACACTGTTAAAAATGCACATTATGAAATATACATGTAATCAAAAAGAAAAACAGTTTTCCAGTTCCCAACTACTCTTTATAAATGGAAGCTGAGTATTCAAATATATTAAAATTTAACAGAATATAAATAATTAAAAACCTGCACAAGTTGTAAAATTTCAGATACAATTTAAATTCTAAACAACTTTTTTCCTGCAATTTTGAAATTAAAGGTACCTATTGTACTTAGGAAGTTACACATTTTCTCTGTTTGAAAAACTTAAATTGTTGCAATAATAAATAAGTATCCAATCCCTATAAATACTTTTCAACGAAAGATATAAAGAAAACTATACAGAATTTTTATGCAAATAATTTTTTTCTTTACTTCTATAATGATAAAAAAATTAAAAACAAAATATATCATATACATATAATATCAAAGCAAGTTGCTTTTAGTCTTCTAAGATAAATAATTTTCTGAATGCAATAAGACATTTTGTGATTGATAATACAAAATTAAGAAGCAGTGAAATTATTTCTTTCGAAAAATGCATAGTCACTAGATAAATACAAAAGTTTAAATTGTTCATTTTTATTTTTACAAATAACTTCTAAGTATGAAATAAAATGGAATTTTGGTTTGCACTTCTTTAGGGCACTCTCTCAAATACTGATGTTTATTTTTTTACCATTGTTGGTTTTCCAATTACTTACACCGTTGTTTACGTGTATTTATTAGTTTTAAACAGCGAAAATGCAACAATTAACAGTACAAAAAAAAAATTAATGTTGTGGTAATGAAACAAATGAAATCATCAGTTGGGTAGGTATTATCTACCTATAATCTGTATATTTTCTTAATTCTCATTAATATTTATAACTTAGCACTGAAACACTTTCAAAATTTCGTTTTCAATATATCATCGCCATCTATGACGTCCACGTAAAGAAGTACTAAAATTAAACTGGACGGAATGAAATTTTTAGAACTAAATTTTAAAATTAGTAATGAAAAATAAACAAATTATGATATACCTATATTTGTGTTTTCACTTGTTTCAGTGCCACAATAATTATTTATTCTACAGTCTATATACAAAGTAGCCATTCGCGCTCTCTTTTGTCAACGCAAAATGTCACAAGGTAGAAAAAACGCTCGCTGTCTAAATTTCTGACTATACAATGTTGACAAATGTCACTTGTCTACATTCTTATTGGAAACGTTTAGTCAGGTACTAATGGTACTGTACTTACACATTTACAACCTTCACAAGTCTATCTGACATATAACTGCTCTGTAAGTATATTACATAACCAAACAAAATGCCGCACTGCTGTGAAAACAAAATAGGGCATTTATTTAAAAAAACGAAAGTATACAATGCTTAGATTAGATTGAAACAATAGCTCAAGAAAAATGGAAAATAACGGTAAATTAAATATAAAATATCCACTTTTTCACTGCACTAGTTTATTGAACATATAAGAAATAAATTTTTGTTCTGGTGGATATATGCAATTGATAATGTAATGTTGTACAGATGGAAACCACGATGACCCTCTATTGTTCATCTTATGTATTTATTTAGCCCCTATACTATTTGTTTACACTGATATGTTATATTTTTAAATACGTATTTATGAAGTATTATTAAATAAATAATTACATTTTTATATGCATTATCTTTAATAATATTTAATTTTAATGCATATTTTATTGTCATTTATTCGGCTAGGGTCTGAACACACGAAAACTTTTACATAGCCTTCTTCAAATCACGACTTATGCATGTTTCGACTCCGCAAATCTAGCCCATGAAATTACTAGCCTTCTTCAAATCACGACTTATGCATATCTCGACTCCGCAAATCTAGTCCATGAAGTTGGCGCGTACCGAAATGCTCAAATCTTGACTTATGCACCGTGCGACAAAGATGGCTGACAATCTGTAATGGTTCGTTCGTTTGTTCCTCAAGATTTCATTTTGATCATATCTAGTAACTTTTATATAATTTTCAACCGAGTAAAATAATAATTTTAAAAATCAATTATTAATAACTGATATAAATACATCTACTTAACATTAATTAATATAATATATAAAATAAAAGAATATCAGTTAACATTAACAACCTGTTAGGTATATGAATTTAATAAACATTGTTGGTAAGTGATTAAATTTGTTTTTATTCTGAATTACAATTACTATGTTTATAAATATTTAGCATTCAGTTCATTACTTATTTCAGGAAAAGTATGGTAAAACAAAGGTTGTAAGGAATATGTAAAAGAAGGCATCCAATGTTTCACTGTCACTGCAGCTACACTCATTTCACAAGTCCCAACATTCAAACACTCTTAATATTGAGTAATAAATTCTAATTTTTAAGAACATAATCTAAATAATTGTTTCATGACTTTACATATACAAATTTCATCTGAAAACACCTTGTGTCGGAAAATAACATATTCTAGGGATATTTCCAAATCTTAAAGACATCATTTTAAAATTCTATTTGTATTTCATCAATTATATTGCATCATAATATAAGTAAAATACGTGTTTTCATGATTTATTTCAATTTAATTAAGTTTATTTTCATACATTACATTTTAAACAATAAGTTATCACCCCAAATATTACTTGTCAAGAACACACTTACCTGGAGTGTACAATTCGCGTAGTGAGACTGATATAACCATCTTTAGCGCCATCTTCTGTTACTATTTTAACGTGACAATTTTCTAAATTAAATCAATATCCCGCTACAATACTAGTACTTATTATAATAATTACCCTATACTTAGAATATAATTATTATATATTTTACGTTTCTCTACTCTAATGTGGATATGTAGTTTTTTATAATTTCCTAATAAATTTTAATATTCACTCAGATGGCACTGTCATCTGTCGGCAGTATAATAATTCACATATAAAATAAAATATGACATTATCGCCAAATATCATATAGCTATGGAAATAAAAAAAAAAAAACAGAAGAAAATATCAATTAAGATCATACTATTTGAATATTTATTTCTGAATTATAACAATGTAGACACAATGATTACAACAATTAACATCAATAACACTGAACTGCGAAAATAAGATCTTGTTTTATTTCCATGGATAGGATATCTGATTTTTGAAGAAAAATGTTTTTTTGTATATATCTAGTGCAACAGATATTCTATTGTATTAAATAAAGATTTTTTAGAAGTAAATATTAATTTTATATGTAAATTTTTGCTCCAAAATATACAGGACAACAAATTTTCGCACAATTGAATCCCCATGTTAAACTTCTATATGTTTCATCTTGTCGGTCTGTATTATTGTAAATATATTGTTTAAATGTAAGATGGCAAATTTTAATAGCTCGATCGGCTTTTGTTTTTTGTCAAAATTTAGATTTTTTTGAGAGAAGAGATCTTTGATATCTGAGAAAAATGTTAACGTTTAGCACTATTCGTGAATTGTGTGTACAAGTAAACAACTAAAATATATATATATATATATATATATATATATATATATATATATATATATATATATATATATATATATATATATATACAGGTGTCCCATAACTTTAGGTACATATTAGAAGGGCACATAGTTCTTAATGTCCTGATTACGGAACAAAAAGAAATTTTTCAAAATTCAATAATTAGTTTTTGAGGTTTTTGAATGAAACAGTTTTGGGACACTGGTTGAATAGGTTGTGTGTTTTTTTTCATTACATACACATCTCCCAAACTTAATTGGTGTGACAAAGCTTTACGTAATTGCATAAATTAATTTCATTGTTAAATTATTTTATGTTATAGTTATAACTAATTTCACTATTCCAAATATTATAGTATCCAGGGGTACAAAAAATGTTCTCCTTAAGTGAACTACCCTTAATTATAGGAATTTTGAAAAAATTCTTTTTGTTCCGTAATCAGGACATTAAGAACTATATGCCCTTCTAATATGTACCTGAAGTTATGGGACACCCTGTATATATATATATATATATATATATATATATATATATATATATATATATATATATATCTATATATATATATATATATATATATATATATATATATATATATATATATATATATATATATATATCTATATATATATATATATATATATATATATATATATATATATATATATATATATATATATATATATATATATATAAGCCCTAGGGGAAACTCGAAGGTTAGAGTAGCTTTCTATAGTTCACGGTATGATAAAGAGAACTGAAAGAAACTATAATCTGGAAAAATCTGAAACATATTTTGCATAATTTGTCAAGTTGTAAAAGTTGTAATACTGTAAAGTCGACCAATTACGTACCAGCTAAATCTGAATATTAATTTATTCTAGAGAACAATATTTTTCGGTTGTCATAAATGACGTTTAATTTGCAAAAAGTCACTTAGATATTTAGATATGCATGTTACTTTCACTAATCAAAGTATACGACATGCATTTGATTTACACAGAAGTCCGCCAAACAGTTGCCATAAGTAACAAATGTCTTATCCATGTTCTGTCTCTGACTTCGAACCTTCAAAAATGACAAGTGTTGTCTTTACTCAAACTACTCTAATTTTGAAACATTTGTTCAAAAAAATAATTTTTATTAGTCCATCTAGATCTAGTTTTACGACTACAACACCAACAAGAATATTAGAAAAGAAATTATTGCAGATTACGACAGTTTGAGTCGGCAGTATGAGTAGGCAGTTTAACCGGGCAGTTTGGGTGTGCTGCTTGAGTGGGCAGTTTGGTTGAACAGGTTCCGTGGGCAGTATGGGTAGGCAGTTTGAGTGGGCAGTTTGGGTGTGCAGTATGAATAGGTAGTTTGAATGGCAGTTTGGGGTGGGCACGTTGCAGGGGCAAACGAGAAAAAAAATGGTTTTACATTGTGCGTGGACAGGTTGGATGCACGTAAAGACTATTATAAAACACTGTCGGCGGAGCCCTAGGGGAAGCTCGGCGTAGCCGAGTTTTCGCTAGTCTATAATACTAAACGATCAGATTCACTATCTATATTTATATATTTCAATTCATCACGACGATCGCCAAACTTTAGACAAGGCTACAGCTTAAACGGTGCGACCGATTTTCATGAAATTTGTACCAAGTCGTAGGAAATGATTGGCTTCAGGGCCCTTCTAATGGGACGAATTTCTGTAGGATGCATAGTTTTCGAGTAAAAAATTATTAAAGATTGAAAATTGGGACAGAAACAATATTTTTCACAGTAACGATCACAGTTTTCCTTGAAAATTTAAGACGATAAACGCTGTTATGTCAATGTCAATGATGACAAATTATCAATTTTCTTCCTTTTAAATGCAATAAAATGTTTAAATAATATGTAATAATTAAAGAAAAGATGATGAATTTAACAAGGTAGGTATATGTAATGATTTTAAGCCATGTTTATTATTATGTTACATATTTTATTTTGTAAATAGAATTTTGGAAAATGTATAAGGAAACACGTCGAAAAGGATCAGAAAGGTAGGAATAATATCACAATCGTTGTACAAAATTAAAAAGATAAACATTGTCATGTCATATTTGATATGTTAATGACAAATTATGCATGTCGTATCAATACTAAAAACATAGTCTGGAAGTAAACATGCAAAACAGAATATACGTGTTTAAATGGAACCCAAAAAGATTTGGTGCTAAACACAGGACAAAGGATTAAACACTACAGAATAAAAAAATAAAAATAAGGAATGAGGGCACCATAAAGGAACTCTGTACACAATGAAGAAAGGCTATACCTATTTTACCTATTTTAAGACGTATGTTTATTGTTAATTTATATTATTTATTTTGTAAGTAGATTTAATAATGTCAGGCTGAGAAAGACATAATAAACATCACAATCGACAAAGAACACATGTACAATATCTAATACGTATTTAGAGGCAAGAATAAAAATTAAATACTACAGGAAAATCATAAAATCTGGAACAAGACAATTCAATAATTTTAGATAGTATGTTTTAATCTGTTCTTTTTTTTGTAATTCATTATCTTACATTACGTTTAAAATTATTTCAGATTATACATAATTCGATATCTTAAAACGGTACAGAATTTAATCTGTATTTTATTTTCTTATATTACGTTAAAATTATCTATATTAAAAATAATTTATTCCCAATTATTGTATCGTACTAATAAAAAATCTTTTAAATTACATAATCATAGAGCATGTGCCAGAAAAGTCATCTTATGATTTTTGCATTCTATCCCCTTATTAACAATCCAAACTTTATTGATATATTTTCAAATTCTTGGTAAAAGTTCAGATCTAATGTAATGTAAGTACTTACTTTTCTGCAGTTTGTAAACTGTTTACTCTAGAATTAAAATATCACATCTTTTAGTTTTGTTTGATTTATTTTTATCTTTAAATTTAATATTGTGTACTCATATACATGTTACTAATACAGGCTGCGCATTTTAAAAGTTCCCGCCTGAAAATTCATGATTAGGCAATCCATGATACATTTCACAAGTGAGTTGGTTTTTAAAATTTTGTTTTGCTCTTATACCTACTGTGATTATGCGATTTAAAGTACTAATATTAATCAAGTGGCTTATGAAATGTATTTGGTTTTGCTTCTTCTTAAAATTTTAGGCGGGAATATATAAAATGGGCACCCTGTATTATGTTTATATTTATCCTGTAATTGGGACATTTTGTCCTGTTTGCTCGCATAAAATGCACATTTTATTATATGTTTTAATCAGTTCCTACCACGGTGTAGTATCTATAGGTGAGAGCACGAGATGCGTTGACATAACTAGCTGGTACAAAAGACGCTAACGCGACCCGTTACCATTTGACAGGCGTTTGGCAATTGGTGTGCCGCAGTGTGTTGGTTGCGGTTAAAATAAGTTTGCGTTTAAATAGAAAATGTTGTGCTATAGGATGCACAACAGGGTATGGATCAAATAAAGAGATATAGACCCGAATTTTCACCTCTTGAAGTAACGTTACTTCAGAAGTAGCACTATTTCGATTTTTTATTTATTTTATTTTATGAATAGATAAGAATAGGTTTCATATTTTTGTAAATCAAACCTATGACATTTGAAATAAATGCTTTTTACAATTTAATTTATTTTTATATCTCTAATTTTAATGTTAAAGTTGACATTTAACAGTTGAAGTAGCGATTTTTCGAAGGTAGCGCTACTTTAAGATGTAAAAATACGGGCCATAGTCTTTTTAAGGTGCCAAAATGTGCGATTTTGTAGCAGCCAGCCATGGTATAACCATAGAAACAGGTACTACGATTAAGAAAATTCTGATTGAAAGATGTCAGTGTCAAGTACATGACATAATGTTTATTTTATAATTTTACTGAAAATATAGAAGCCTTCTGTATGGAATTTGTCCAAAATACATACATAGAACTGACAAAAGATAAAAGGTAATGTATTGAAAATATAAAATATTGTGCGTTATATAGGAATAATTTACTATTTTAAATATTTGTAAAAACCGGATCGCAAAAAACCTGACATCTAGCAGCATACTGTATGAACTAACCCGGTTATTTAGCCATTCTTTGTAATACATTATACATCGTGCACTCAGCTATAGATACTACATTTCCGAAATATTACTGACAATTTTATAAAAAAAAAAAACAATAGCCGATCGAGCTGTCGTATTTTTAACATATGACAGTCCCTGAGAAAACATTTATTGTTTTTCGTATAAATTTGTCAGAAATACAGGGTGTTTCAATTAACTATGTAAGGCTTCGGAGTATAAATTCTAGAAACCAACATGAAAAAAAATCCAATAAACATTGGTGCTAGAACGCTTCATAACAGAGATACCGAGGATTTATCTAAAATGAAGCGTAATACTGAAATAGAAAATAGTTGGCTGATGGCATTTGTTTAATTCATTTAAAATTTAAATGAGATTTAATTAATTAAAAATTCTACTCATTTCAATCCGATAATTATTTAATTATTACACCTGTTATTTAATATTTTGATAATATTTCTAATACAAAAAAGTATTGCCAAGCTCTTTGTATTTAATAAAAATATAATATTTTAACAATTTACCGTAGCATTTTTAAATAATACTGATTTATTTATTGAATGTAATTGCTTTCATTTTGAACACTTGCTCTGAGATTCTTTTTATAAATAATTATTTATGACCCAATACACAATAAATAAAACTAACCTATTTCCTGTTTTTTAAAAAAAATAAAATCCTGGGTCTCTGTTATACTATTATTCACGAAAGATGACTATTCAAGGTCATTGGTTTGAAGAAAGAATACACATCACTTTACAGCAGTAGTTTAGCAACATTTTGTATTAGAAAGAGAAATATTATTTGACCTATGTCTATTCAATATATGTGGTGGGACAGATATACGTAAATAGTGGCATTACTTTCTAACACATTATAAATAATAAGAACGTATGTCGTAGAATTACAGATACCTAATTATCTACTACTATGCCCTCTGTGCCAGTGGCGTTGCTGTTTAAATCAAATTATTATTACTTGGTTTATAGTTAAGACTACGTTTTTGAATTTTGCAAAAACATAAGTGAAGAACGTAAGTCTATCAGAAAGCCATTATTTAGAACGCAACATAATTTTTAAATAACATACTCTTATTTTTTCATTTGAAATGTGTCTATAAATATTTCATGTTACACGCCTATGCTTACAAAATGCAGTGAAGTTATCTGCGAGTAATATTATATCAGACGGCTCACAAATGACCTTGAATAGTCATCTTTCGTGAATAATAGTTTAGTCAGCGTTATAGCACCAATGTTCATTGGGATTTTTCCCCCTTTTGGTATCAGAATTCATACTCCTACGCCTTGCACTCTTATATGAAACACCTGTATATCCTGTTTAGTATTAAATGAAAAGTTTTCTGCATGGCTAAACAATAGAACTTTCAAAATTTTGACATCAACTTGACCGGCTTTTGTTTTTCACATAAAGTTGTCAGAACCATGTCGTGATTAGGATCAAGTGAATTTTTTTCTGCAGGGCTATAACATAGAAGTGTCAACAAATATCGGTCGGCTTTTGTTTCTGTATAAAGGTGCTAGAAATATGTCGTGTTTGGTATCAAATGAGAGGTCTGGTTACGAACTTTTAGACACAAGTGTGGAAATTTATAACAGGTTGATTGGCTTCTGTTTTATGCATAACGCTAATTCGTTTGATAGAACGGGGACCTTGGGTATTTGACAAGACTGTTGGCGTTACCACTTTGGTTTTAAATTGTGCATAGACAGATTGGATGTACGTATAATCTATTATAAAACACTATCGGCGGAGCCCTAGGGTAAATTCGGCGAAGCCGAGGTTAGGCTAGTAATGCATACTAATTGTTTATAATAATTTCAAGGTGGCACACGGACTTATGTAGGAAGTATCTAAGTATCCACAATAAGATGGTTCGAACTATGAGAATTTTATGCACACCTTCCTGCGGGGGGCGATATGTTAAAATATATATTAAATAATTTATAATGCAAACTAATTGTTTATAATAATTTTAAGGCGGCACGCGACCTTATATAGGAAATATCTAAGTGTACATACTATGATAGGTCACACTATGTTTATGATTTTTTTTCTCATAACTTTCTACGGAAGGCACTATTAGTCGAGTCAATGAAGCGGAAAATCGTTAAAATTTCTAAACCCACTAAAACACATCCGATTTATTAAATTATTCAAAATCAGAAACATTTCAGCTGGGGCACTAAATTATTTATACAGGCTGTCCGGATTTTAAAAGCCACCATTGGGGTCTCAGGAACTATAAGAGATACGATTTCAGTTATATGAGACTTATGGTGCGCCTTTGGGAGGCCATCTTAGATGTGCTTTTGTTTGGTCAAAAATTCTCATATGTTACTAGATAATAGTGAAATACTGAATTTGGTCGATTTTTTCATTTTGAAATTATTTCTAAAGTATCAATAATCGAGAAAATTGTTCAAATGAAAAAGTTAAATAATTTTATTGTCTATCCAGTGGTGTACGAAAATAATTTTCCCATCGGCAAATTTTCGAGATATAACACAAAATTACATTTTTTTAAATGGAAGCCATATTTGATTATTACTTTAAGAAGACACTTTTTTTTTTCGATTGGTATAAAGGTTTTTGTTAGTGTTCAAATAATAGAAAAGTTAGATAATTTTATTGTGTAAGGATTAAGCTAAACATGTTTGTAAAACATTACAAATAAGAAAATAATTTTTTGAAAAAAAATTCATGTCTAAGTGGGTTATATAAACAAAATTATTTGAACACTAACAATAACCTTTATACCAATCGAAAGAAAAAAAATATTTTCTTAAACTAATAATGAAATATGACTTCCATCAAAAATAATAATTTTGAGTTATATCTCAAAAAATTTCTGTACAAAAATAATTTTCGTACGCCACTGGATAGACAATAAAATTATCTAACTTTTTTATTTAAAACATTTTTCTCTATTACTGATTATTAAGAAATAATTTCAAAATGAAAAAACGACCAAATTCAGTATTTCGCCATTATCTAGTAACCTATGAGAATTTTTGACCAAACAAAAGCACATCTAAGATGGCCTCCCAAAGGCGCACCACATGTTCCATATAACTGAAGTCGTATCTCTTATAGTTCCCGAGATCTCAATAGTGTCCCTCGAAATCCGGTCACCTATATAAATAATTAAGCGCCCCTGCTTGAATGTTTCTGATTTTGAATAAATGAATATAATAAACATTGAAAAATAAATTTATTAAAATCGGATCTGTTTTTGAGGGTTTAGAAGATTAATGTTTTTTCCGCTTCGTTGACTTAACTATATTAGACAAACCTTAAGCATATAATGAAAGAAAAAAAAAATTTTTGTACCCAGATCTGAGTATTGGGGTTTTCCGATATCGAAATGGTAAGCCTATAGTTGTACATAAAGATAGAAACTAAATATTACAAAAAACATTTTGTTCCATTATATTTCTTAACAATACATTATTAAAAAAAAATGCAAAAAATCAAAGGTTTGAAGGGTGAAACATAATTAAAATACAACAAACTTTATACTAATCGAAAGAAATAAAAAATAAGTGTCTTCTTAAAGTAATAATCAAATATGGCTTCCATTTAAAAAAAATGTAATTTTGTGTTATATCTCGAAAATTTGCCGATGGAAAAATTATTTTCGTACACCATTGGATAGACAATAAAATTACCTAATTTTTCTATTTGAAACATTTTTCTCGATTACTGATAGTTTAGGAATAATTTAGAAATGAAAAAAATCGACCTACTTTAGTACTCCCCCATTATCTAGTAACCTATGAGAATTTTTGGCAAAACAAAAGCACATCTAAGATGGCCTCCCAAAGGCGCACCATAAGTCCCATATAACTGAAATTGTATCTCTTATAGTTCCCGAGACCCCAATGGTGGCTTTTAAAATCCGGACAGCCTGTATAAATAATTGAGCGCCCCAACTGAAATGTTTCTGATTTTGAATAGTTTAATATAACAAACATTTAAAAAAAATCATCAAAATCGGATCTGTTTTAGTGGGTTTAGAAGTAAAAAACCTTTATTGACTCGACTATATGTTGAAATAAATATTAAATAATTTGTTATAGTGCATACTGTTTGTTTATAATAATTTTAAAGCGGCACGCGGACTTACAAACGAGATATCTAAAAATATATTCACGTAGGGTATAACGCAAATTTTATTAATTATTTACATATGCCCTACGGGTGGCGCTATTACAAAATATGTATGAGTATATTTGTTATAATACATACTATTTATTTATAATAATTTCGAACCGGCGCTCCTGAGATATTTAGGGAATAAATACATTTGTTTATTATCTGCTACCATCACCGGTAAAATTTGAGGTTAGTCTCTATCATCAAAATTAATAAATCCATCACTTACCTGCGTCTGATAATTTTTATTTATACTTTCTTTTAATGTATATTTTATTGTCATTTATTCGTTCATATCTTTAATAATAACCATTGTTATAGATCATAGCTATTTATAATTGATTACGTCCAAAGAAGTGGCCGCTAGAAGATCATATAAATTTTATTATTATTTCACTACTTATTTATCCTTTCATCAAGTTTATTATATTGTATAGCAAAATATTGGATGCCTTCTTTTACATATTCCTTACAACCTTTGTTTTACCATACTTTTCCTGAAATAAGTAATGAACTGAATGCTAAATATTTATAAACATAGTAATTGTAATTCAGAATAAAAACAAATTTAATCACTTACCAACAATGTTTATTAAATTCATATACCTAACAGGTTGTTAATGTTAACTGATATTCTTTTATTTTATATATTATATTAATTAATGTTAAGTAGATGTATTTATATCAGTTATTAATAATTGATTTTTAAAATTATTATTTTACTCGGTTGAAAATTATATAAAAGTTACTAGATATGATCAAAATGAAATCTTGAGGAACAAACGAACGAACCATTACAGATTGTCAGCCATCTTTGTCGCACGGTGCATAAGTCAAGATTTGAGCATTTCGGTACGCGCCAACTTCATGGACTAGATTTGCGGAGTCGAGATATGCATAAGTCGTGATTTGAAGAAGGCTAGTAATTTCATGGGCTAGATTTGCGGAGTCGAAACATGCATAAGTCGTGATTTGAAGAGGGCCATGTAAAAGTATTCGTATGTTTCATGCAATCCCATTTATTCGTTAATACATTCAATAATTATCATTGTTATATCTGTTAGGCCATGATAATGCACTGTGTGAGGCTTGTTCACAATAGGTTACGTTAGAGAAGTGGCCGCTAGAATCACTCTGATCCTTTTGTAATAATTTGAATTTATAGGTAACACTATGTACATGAATCTTTTTCATACCCTTCTACGAGGGACGCTAGAATGAAATATATATTAAATAATATAATGTATACTAATAATTGTTTATAGTAATTTCAAGGCGGCACGCGGTCTGTACGGAATATCTAAGATTAAATGTATATGATAGGTAACAAATTGATCATGAATTTTTCTCATACCCTTCTACGGGGAGCGCTATGTCGACATATATATTTAATAATTTGTTGTAGTGTATACTATTTGTTTATAATAATTTCAAGGCGGCACGCGGACTTATATAGGGAATATCTAAGATTATAAGTATATGATATAGGTAGCAAAATGTTCAGAATTTTTTTCATGCCCCTCTACGGGGGGCCGCTATATTGAAATAAATATTTAATAATTTGTTATAATACCTACTATTTATTTATAATAATTCTAAAGCGGCACGCAGACATATAAAGGAGAAATCTGAAAAAATATATTCACATAGGATATAACGCAAAGTTTATTAATTATTTGCAAATTCCCTACGGGTGGTGCTATTACAAAGTATATATGAGTATATTTGTTATAATACATACTCTTTATTTATAATAATTTCGAAGCGGCACTCTTAAGATATATAGGGAATAAATACATTTGTTTATTACCTGCTACCATAACCTGTAAATTTTTTTGGGGTTAGTATCATGAAAATGATTAAATTCATCACTTACCTGCGTCTGATAATTTTTATATGTATTATCTTTAATAATACTTTATGTTTATGTATATTTTATTGTCATTTATTCGTTAATACCTTTAATAATAATATCATTAGTATAGCTGTTAGGCCATGGTAATGCACTGTGTGAGGCTTGTTCACAACAGGTTGCGTTAGAGAAGTGGCCGCTAGAATCATTCTTGTGTAAACAGGCGCTTAATTTTTTTAAATTTCAATGTTTATTTTATTGATTATTTATATATTATAAAGGCAGAATCCAGTAGTTAAACATGAAAAGAAACTTGCAAGAAAAAAATTATCGTTCATTTACGTCTACATAAAATAATATTTTGCTTTAAAAATACAATTTTTCCCATAAGATAAGATTGGTTTCATTTCCGCTGTACTCCCAAGCATATGATTGGTGCGTTCTGAGCATGCGCATGGCGATAGTAATATGGTCTATACAACTGTATAACCCACTATGCGTTTCGCGGCGTAGGGGATGAACTAGAAATTTTTATTTGTAGAAGTACATTGCCACCAATTAGAAATTAATTAAATTAGGTATTTAAACTATTCTGTAACGGTTTCATATTTTCACTAATTATAAACAATAGTCCATAGAATACAAATGTTTAACGCATTATGGGTTATACATTTGTATTTTACGGACTATTGTTTATAATTAGTGAAAATATGAAACCGTTACAGAATAGTTTAAATACCTAATTTAATTAATTTCTAATTGGTGGCAATGTACTTCTGTAAATAAAAATTTCTAGTTCACGCCCTACGCCGCGTAACGCATAGTGGGTTAACGGTTGTATTCTAGGGACTAATGTTTATAATTAATAAAAATATGAAAACGTTACAGAATAGTTTGAATACCTAATTTATTAAAATTCTGAGCTGTATTACCTACATCTACCTACTACCCTAGCAAAATATTCTTCCCTACACCTCGTAACGCACATGTTTTGTAATTGAGACTATTGTTTATATTTATTATAAATATCAAAGTGATACATTCAAGTTTAATTATTTTTTTTTTTGCTTCAGTACTACACGTGTTATCAATATTATTTTCCGTTGCTGGTTTAGTGGTATAGCGCACGAGTTTATGTAACGGTGCGCTTTCGTTTACTCGTTGCTGCACTCTTACATTATTATTATTATTATTATTATTATTACTATTATTATTATTATTATTATTATTATTATTATTAACGAAGCACTTCTGAAAATGTTTGTAGTGATATTAACGAAAGAGAAATATATACAATTTTATATCACTGTACAGTTATTAAAGGTTAGAATTTTTGTTTTACTATTTGTTTCATAGATGGCACTGTAGCCGTATCTAAAGCTTGATTTACGCAACCGATATCGATAGAAAATCACTTACTGACCGCAATGCTTATTGCGTTTTTTGCACGATCAACGCAAAAATGGGAGTAGTTGGTCGCTGCTATTCTATACCTTGTTCCATTTAAGCCATTCAGTATTGCGCAGCATAGGGAATAGTTATGACATCTCTGATTGGCTGAAATTAGAGACATGAGACAAGTTTACCCAATGTAATTTCGGCTACTTCAGATTTGCGCTGTTACCAGCGCCATCTACTGAATGGCTTAAATGGAACAGAGTATACCTACTTTTCTCCACTCCAATCTTTTTTCAAACGTCAGATTTCTGACATTTTCATTTCTAATATAATTGGGGTAGAATAGTGTGACGTCAGTATATATTGCGATTTATGAAGCACTATCCTAAGCAAAAAGTATTGGCAATGAACATAACCGATAGAGGCAGCACCGATTTTATAAAATGGCCGGCGAGAACAGTAATTGTCAAACTTGTACAGTGCTAGACAACGGATATAAGCAAATAAAGTTAATATATTTTTAAATGTAAATTGATTTGAGGTACAGTATTGTTTAAAGGGCAGTATGACAACCGTAAACACGACAGTTTGATTATTTTTTTGACAAGTGCACAATTTGCCACCAGGCGGCTACAAGTTCATTTTCTTCGCCAATACTTTCAAAATAGTCTCTATTGACAGAACACATAATGGTCAGAATTTAAAAGCTTGTAATTTGTTGCTGATATTGTCATTATAAAGAAGTTAACTTTGAGATATTAATAACATCAAATGATAAACATTTTTCTACCACTTTATATTACAAAATATACACATTAATGAATAACAAACTGTGTATAATTTGTAATTGGAATGTACCTGACGACCTGAAACCTATTCTATATTACTATTCTATTTATAAAGAATTAATGAATCACTGGTTACCACCGTTAGGCGATTCATTTTAATCTTTAAATATTAACAATACTACAAAAGCATATAATTTGTTTTGATTTATGACTAACTTTTTAATTTATTTATCTGATAAGTCAAAATCAATAAAATGTTTTATTTTTTTATTGTGACTATGTACTGTTACAAATAATTTGAATATATATTTAAAATTAATTTATTTCTTTTTATTTATAAAGAAATTGATTATTTGACGCGCTCAAATAATTTTATTTCACTCAAAAGTTGATGGTACATATGGGTATATTGTTAAAAATAAAAATATTTTGAATCACTTGTATTTATTTATTTTATACACCTTACTATTTGCATGAAGAAATTGTACAAGTGTATCATTTTTGATGTTTTTTAAGGTATCTCGGGTAATATTAATGATACAGCGAAACCGTTTGCACATTGCAGGGAGAAATTTTCGAGAAACGTTTAATAGTCACCACAGGAATTTTCGATCTTCTTTTGTTTCTGAGCTACAGGCAAAAACTCGTTTTGCGCTCATTTTGAAAATATATCATATCTTATTTATTATGATAGTTATAGAAAAAATGTTTTTATAAAAATTTTACCGTTTTTTAAATAGAATTAAATGGCGTAATTAGATTTTTTGAAAACTTAATAATCCTCGAGATATAACACAAACATGATTTTTTAAATGGGAACCTATCTTAAAAATAGTCGCTTCTTTTTGCTAATTTTATAAGCTTTTCAATGTTATATAACAAGTCTTCATTCTTTTGTTTTAAACGTTAATAAAAGACGAATTATTAATTTATTGGGGTGATAATAATGGAAATTATTAAGAAACAAATGAAAAAATCGTTTATAGATAACCATTTGCATATTTCTAAAAGTATTTGCATGAGTTTTACTCATTTTTTCAATTTATTTACTTCAAAAGCATATTAAACCATTTTGTTCGGATCGTGTCAAAGCCAACTGTTACGTCGATAAACAATAATTTAACTAACCCGAAAATAATTGTTTAAGAATAATTTTCAGAACAAAATTAATAGATATTGAATCAAAATAAACAAATGATAATTTAAAATAAATTTTTTCATTAGTTTCTTCATAATTTCCAATATTTTCACCTCAATAAATTAATAATTCGTCTTTTATTAATGTTTAAAACAAAAGAATGAAGACTTGTTATATATCATTGAAAAGCTTATAAAATAAGCAAAAAAAACCAGACTATTTTCAACATAGGTTCCCATTTGACAAATCATAAGTTTGTATTATATCTCGAGAATTATTAAGTTTTCAAAAAATCTAATTTCGCCATTTTATTCTATTTGAAAAACGGTAAAAATTTTATATAAACGTTTTTTCCCTATCATAATAAATATGAGATATTTTCAAAATGAGCGAAAAACAAGTTTTTGTCTGTAGCTTAGAAACAAAAGAACATCGAAAATTCCTGTGGTGACTATTAAACATTTCTGGAAAAGTTGACCCTGGAATGTGCAAATGCTTTTGCTCTATCATTAATATTACCCGAGATACCTTAAAAAAAAAACATCGAAAATGAGACACCTGTACTTAACAGTTAAAAAATCTTTAATGAGGGTATTTCCGGTCGTACAAATATAACCAAAACCTAGCTCATATGGATGTAGAGAATTTTTAGAATTGTACAGTTGGAGTTATCGACGGAGAAATATTTGTCACACACAAACATCATCATTCTAGACTCTAAAACGTGCTTATATACCTTTCTTGCCTGTGACGGAAGGTAAAAATAATAAATTATCATAGAAGTTAGCTGGCACTTTTTGCATTATTGTAAAAACCGACAGTCTATCGCTGATTGGTGGATTTGCTCACTTTCGCAGTAATGCGAAAAAGTGACTGATGAACGCACTAATGCGAAAAATGTGATATTAAAAATTATGAAACGGTATAAAAAAGGAAAAGAACAACAAAATGTATACGAAAGTTAATTTTAATAGATCAAAAAATCTATTAAGACAAAAAAACAAATCAAAACAATATTTTTATCTTTCCTTCAGTTGTGTAGTTTCATATGTTTAATTAAGCTTGATTTAAATACAAACCATTTATTACATTCATTACACTGAAATTTTTTTCTTCCAGTGTGTTTGTTCATATGTTTATTTAATTTTGATTTTTCGGAGAAGCATTTTTTACATTTATTACACTGAAAATCTTTTACTCCAGTGTGTAGTTTTATATGTTCAATTAGGGTTGATTTTCGTAAAAACCATTTTTTACATTCATTACACTGAAAATCCTTTACTCCAGTGTGTTGTATAATATGTCTGTTTAAGGTTGATTTAAATAAAAACCATTTTTGCATATATTACACTGGAATTGTTTTTTGCCAATATGAATTTTTATATGATAATTATTCAAATAACATATATTATTATAAGTTCTCTTACAAATTAAACAATGGCCTTTCCTACCAGTTACTAAAACATTTTCGTCAGGGTCGTCAGAATTATCATCACTTTCGTCGTGTTGATAGGGATTATCAACACTGTTATCTTCATCGTTAGAGTTAACGCCGGAGTTATCAGAATTCTGATCACTTTCGACGTCCAAGTGGACACTTCTGTCCGAGTCATCAGAATTTTGATCCATTTCATCGCTCATGACAAGTCTTTCAAGTACAACTCTACATTCTCGGAGGTACGGATTTGCTGGTTGAGGATTTTCTTTTATGAAAATATCGCCCAGATTATTACTTTTATTGAAGATTTCATAAAGGTGAGTGCCTGTTTGCAGTGGTTTCTCCGCCTGTAGTATTTCTTTTAGATCACGATAATCACCATCGGATGGTAGTGGATTTTCTTTAATAGAAATTTCGTCTAAGAATGAATATTTTACATATAAATTATCACCTTCGTTTTCGTCTTCCTCTCTAATATTTGTTTTGGTACACCTATCTGTCACGGCTATGTTGTCCTGTTCCTTCTTGATCCACGCTTCCAGACGTAGGTTATTTTCCACACAGGTTTTCTTAAATGTACTAAACAAATGAAGATTCTGTGCGCAAATGGAACAGAAGCGCAGCGGTAGCCCTCTCTTGATGATTGTCTGAAACATAAATTTTCATTGTAAAAATATGTTCATAAAAGATGTACTAAACAAGTCTAGTATAGTATAGAACCTCACTTTGTTTTACATCCTATTCATCTACCAGTGACAAGCGCAAACAAATTAAAAAGTAATTTCTTTTTATATCTTTAAACATTTGATGTTGGAATTACGCTACTTATAAATTATAAAATATGATAAACGAAACATTCTAAACTGAAAAATTAAACCTATGTATCTTAATTATTCATTATTATTAAATTATCAACTCAATTTTTCTCAGAATTTTTCTTATGCAACCTTATGATTTATTTGCATGGATCATAAAGGGAAGAAAAATCACTATCGGATTCCACTACTTAAAATCTATATTGCCATTTATTTTTTTGTGATGATGTTATAACTTAAAAACAAATGAAAGTCGGAAGGTGAATCGCACATATTAATGTGTATTTTTAAAAAGTAATATCGACGTGTTTAAGCATTTTTTTAAGAAACAGTTGAGTTCGCTAGGCAGCTAGTTAGTTACTTTAATTTTTAAAAGACGTTGA
Organism: Harpalus rubripes; assembly: GCA_963082715.1. Classification (NCBI taxonomy): domain Eukaryota; kingdom Metazoa; phylum Arthropoda; class Insecta; order Coleoptera; family Carabidae; genus Harpalus; species Harpalus rubripes. The sequence continues at coordinate 115,253 of CAUJCB010000565.1, forward strand.
AACGTCAAACATAAGCATTAATTAAAATAAAAATAATAAATTCATGCCCGGTTACAGAAACGTTCATAAATGCATTGTTCGGTTAGCGGTTCATCAAAACGAACAAATTCGTATCACTTTCCTTGGTCTTATGATATTTAAATCATTGCTGTCAAAAAAATCGCGTTGCTTTTGTTCGTTTTGATGAACCGCTAATTGAACAATTCGTTGATGAACATTTCTGCAACCGGGCATTAGACTACGCATTTGTTAAAAACGTTTGTTTTATTGCATCTATTTTATATTATTCTATATATGTAAATTATGACGTATAGCCACACTAAATGGTTAAAGTTAAGAGGTACAGAGATCCACCGGATAGCTACGACTGACTATGAAAATGTCTACAATTTTGAGGTTAATATATTAATATGACTTCGTTTTTCAATATAGGTTCCTAAGTTATTAAATACATACCTTTATAGAAAAGTAAAATAATTCGGTACTTACAATTTCAGGCATCAGATATTCTACTTGAGAAGCAATTTTGTTGTCCATGGTTTTGTCCACAATGTTGAATTTGTTTTCATTTGAACACATAAAGCACAAATCAATCATTGAACTCATGTTTAATAATAATTATTTATACATTTTCACTAAACAATAAACTTGTAGCAGTTATAATTACAAAAGATGTTGCAAAATATGTCATATACAGTTGCAACTCTACTACAAAAATTGACATTATTTTTTATTTACAATTTGTATCATAGATGACGTTGTTGCTTGTTTAAAGCCAGTAGATATTGGGATTTTCCAGGATTTTCAAATAAGAAAACTCTAACTAGCGGCGAATATTAGAACTGCAAACAGTGGTACACATTTGACATTTACATGAAATTGCAACTATATGACTACAAAAACTCTATTATACATACTTGAATTATAAGTAAAAAATACTAATAAATGAGAAAATAATACGAAAACTAAAGAAACGCAATTGACAGCAATGCCACGCTGACAAATGTCAACAAAAAGTGTACCATTGTTTGATGCGAGCAGCTCCATCTCTTGATGCTTAAAAATCTCAATACTAAAGTACGTCCATGGCGGCCATCTTAGGCTTAAAAAGCAATAATAACTATTTTTTTCGCCGGTAGAGGCGCTTTTATTTGTATTTGTGCAAAGCCAGTAGATATACTAAAGTACCGCCATGACGGCCATCTTGACCTTAAAAAGCAACAATAACAATTGCACTGCTGTTGCACATGTCAAATGAAATGTCATATTGGTATACACCAGTTTTCATTTTGGTGTATTAAAAAAAATAAACTAAGTGAAATTGAGAATTTACCACAGATAATGCATTGTTGCTGTGCAATTAATTGTCATCATAATAAAAGTAGAATATGTACTTAAATTTTTTTGGCATACCAAATGTTGAAGAGAGGCGTCATCAGTGGTTTACAAATATTGGAAGAGCCGATATTTAATCGAAATATGCAATGCATTGTGAAATAAGAAGTTTTACACCCAAATCATTCAAGCAGCCGTTGCACGTCATCAATAAAAAATGAATAAAAGTAACTAAATGTATGACGTCATGTCTTGATACATTCACATAGGTTTAAGAATCGTAATGAAAAATGTAATACTGGTTGCATACAATCTTATTTCAAAATTTAAAGATATTTTAGATACTATTTCACTCATAATTTAATAAACCAATGCAAATTCAGGATTCTGTCTGGTTACCAAGTTTTATTCAATTAACATTGTAGTGAAATACATATACATTTCATTAAACTATAATATATTATAAGTTATAATACTGTACAAATATTCTACAATAATAATTAATTACTTTGAATCGTTAGTAGGATTCAGATCTTCGTCTGAATCATCAGTCGGATTCAGATCTTCATCTGAACTCTCCGAATCAGAACCCAAATTAATAATAATTGGTGCAATATCTCCATCATCATACATAACTTCACGATTCCACCACTGCTGTATTTCGTTTGTCGCATGATCTATTGAATTTTTCCACATTTGTGGTGTTACATGGTCAAGTGCTTCTTTCCATATTTGAAGAGTTTCGTTGTCTCCGTATCCATTCCTGCCAATATTATTATTATAATAATTCTTTGTTGTGCTCCATATATTTTCAATTGCATTAAAAATGCAATGATATGGAGGCAGTCGTAGAACAGTATGTCCTTGAACGGAAGCCATTTCATCAATCACATACCGTTTTTGGGGTTTGTTTCTAAAAAATATATTAAATTATCTTAACAATGAATAAAAGAAAAAAGACAGCAGAATTAATTTAGCTTACATCATAACTATATTTAAAAGCTCTTGTTTTAGCATTGTATCAGTAAATTTTAAACTCTTATTTTGAAGCCATTTTTTGATATCATCTTTTTTCCAACTTATATTTGGAATTTTCTCGACAACAAAATTATGGTACGGAGCATTATCCATAATAATAATAATGGATTTCTCTTTTAAATTTGGTAGCAGTTGATCCCTGAACCATTTTGTAAAATTTTCTTGGTTCATTTCACCGTGATAATCAGCATTTTTTGGTTTTGATGCAAATACTAAAGATGCATTTGGTACGAAACCGTTCTCTGTTCCTGCATGAAGTACAATATACCTGCAAACAAATTTTAGATACATATTTAAAAAAAATATTGAACAAAATTGATTTAATATACCGCTTTCCACCTTCGGTTTTGCGTTTTACACTTTTTGCATTAGAATCTTGCCATGATTTGCCACCCATTCCTTTCTGAAATATCCACGTTTCATCCAGGAAAACAAATTGGGATGGTGCATCTGATTTTAAATTCCGGAGGTATTGTTTTAAAAATGTAATCCGCAAACTTGCTATTCTCGGATTTTCGTAAAGTAAACGACGGCTGTCATTCTTCTTCCATTTGAAGCCAATGTTTTTCATAACTTTCTTTAGGCTTGTAATGCCTCCAGAAAAAATGTTTCTTTGTTTCAAAATAGTTAAGAGAGACTCACAAGTAACATGAATTTCTAAATATTATTAAGTGTTAGTATACCTACTATAGAAATGATCAACGTTTTATACTTACTTTCAGCATACATTTGATAAATAACATTTCTAATCGCACATTCCGTAAAATTATCTACATTTACAACTGGTTTATTAACATTTTTTTTCTTTTTTGGGCTTTGCAATGGTTCATTTTTTTTTCAATTTGGAAGAAATTGCAGACACGGTAGATATATTTATTTGAAGAGCCGCAGCTACTCGCTGAAATCGTATAAAGAAATTAAAAATACAATAAAACATTATATTTTTAATAACTTACTTCTCTCACTGCTGATAATGAAATTAAAGGGCCTTTATTTTCTTTTTCTAACTCAAAGTACGAAATAAGGTTTTTTACAAAAATCTGACACTGCCTCGAAAGTGGTTTCGGCATTGTACAAATAAAACAGAACCGTATAAATAAAAACTAGTGGTAGTCTTGAAAAAGACTGATTTATAATTAACAATAATGAAAATAACACAAAAGGAAATGAAACTGGATAAATAATAAGTACTAATATATAAATAAACAGGAATGGAATGAAAATACAACTCACAACGTACACAAATCTTTCGAACACAATGCAAATATGTCTGAAATTGACAATTCAAATAATAATTGTGAAACAAAAGTGTAAACATAGAAAATATCAATGTTACCAATTTTAGCAACAAATAAATGAATAATATAAGATAGATGTCATTATTTATTTACTATTCATGTCATATAAATTAAATAATGAACTCTACTAAACATCTAAATAATAATTCTATAAGGCCATACACTTTTTAACAGTTAAAAATGATTAAAATTTTATTTCATATTTCAATATTAGTTATTTTACTGTATTAAAGTTGGTACAGTAAATGATGACGTGCAACGGCTGCTTGAATGATTTGGGTGTAATTAGAATAGTGTTGTTGAAATTAACATTTTCCATTATTAGAGAAACATTTTGCAGATAACCAATAATTTGACATTGCCAACATTACAGAACCCTGCAATAACACAAATACAAATAAAAGCGTCTCTACCGGCGAAAAAAATAGTTATTGTTGCTTTTTAAGGCTAAGATGGCCGCCATGGCGGTACTTTAGTATATCTACTGGCTTTGTATATGTGTTATTGCAGGGTTCTGTAATGTTGGCAATGTCAAATTATTAGTTACCCACAAAGAATAATTAAAATATCAAAATTTCATGTTTATATTTCTTATTTATTTATGATCAGTATATAAGAGGATGTATTCGTGCAGTTTGAGGAAGTGAAAATATCTTTAATGGATATTTTTATGGATATATATATATATATATATATATATATATATATATATATATATATATATATATATATAAATAAATAGTATATTTCTACGTTTAATACTTATATGGGATCACAAATAGTTGCTTTTCAAACTTAAATTAAAACAGACCAAATATTTCTTAATAACTTTATAAATAGTGTTTTATTTGATTTCAATCCTAAATAATTCACATTGACAAATACCAGTTTTGTTACTCATACATAGCTTGCTGAAAAATATAAAATTAAATTTATTTAAATTGAATTTTTTTCAATATTTTTATTTTGTAAGGATATAAAACAAATATGTATAATTTACACGGTTAAATTCGGAAAAAAACGCCATCGAATAAACATAAAAAATTACTAGAACCACGGGTTTAAATATTTTCTTTTCTAAATGTAGATATTTTGATAGATTTTAGCTTATAAACTAGTTTATTACTAATGTAAAAATTTAATTGCAACAACTGACAAGACTGTCAATTGCTAAAACGAAAATTTTCATAGCTATTGCTACTGTATTCAATTATTAGAAAAATACGTGGAACGACTCAATTTACGGGGTTGCAAAAATGCTAAAAATATGCGATTTCGAGAAATATTATTGCTCCCGGCGAGTTATATTACTGATTAAATTTAATGTACTTATTTCATTTACACCCTGTATATGTATATATATATATATATATATTTTACGTGCGATTTATTCTTATTTCACTGACATTTAATTTAATATGTATGTGTATGTTGCTTCCTGTTTGGTTAAATGTGATTTTTGTTATAAACCATTTTTTACAAATATTGCACTGAAAATCTTTTATTCCAGTCTGTAGTTTTGTCTGGTTGTCATGTTTACGTAAAAACCATTTTTTACACTCATTACACTGTAAATCTTTTACTTTAGTATGTTGTCTTATATGTGCGTCTAAGTTTGATTTTTGTAAAAACATCTTTTACATTCATTACACTGCAAATCTTTCACTATAGTATGTATTTTCATATGTGCGTCTAAGTTTGATTTATGTAAAAAAAACATCTTTCAGATTCATTACAGTCAATCTTTCACTGCAGTGTGTTGTTTCATATGTGCGTCGAAGTTAGATTTTTGTAAAAAACATTTGTTTAGCTGATTTTTTTATAAACCATTTTTTACTTATTACACTGAAAATCTTTTATTCCAGGGTGTAATTTCACATGTCTGAAGTCATATTTACGTATAAACCATTTTTTACACTCATTGCACTGAAAATCTTTTACTCTAGTGTGTATTTGCACATGTTTTGCTAAGCCTGATTTTTGAGAAAACCATTTTTACATTCATTACACTGAAAATCTTTTATTCCAGCGTGTTGTTTTATATGTCTAGTTAAGTGTTGTTTACGTAAAAACCATTTTTTACATTCATTACACTGCAAATCTTTTACTTTAGTATGTTGTTTCATATGTGCATCTAAATTTGATTTTTGTAAAAAACATCTTTTGCATACAATACACTGAATTTTTTTTATTCCAGCGTGTAGTTTCATATGTCTGGTTAAGTCATGTTTACGTAAAAACCATTTTTTGCATTCATTACACTGTAAATCTTTTACTCCAGTGTGTATTTGCACATGTCTTGCTAAGTCTGATTTTTTAAAAAACCATTTTTTACATTCATTACACTGAAAATCTTTTATTCCAGCGTGTAATTTCACATGTCTGATCAAGTCATATTTACGTATAAACCATTTTTTACATTCATTGCACTGCAAATCTTTTACTCCAGTGTGTATTTGCACATGTCTTGCTAAGCCTGATTTTTGAGAAAACCATTTTTTACATTCATTACACTGAAAATCTTTTATTCCAGCGTGTTGTTTTATATGTCTAGTTAAGTGTTGTTTACGTAGAAACCATCTTTTACATTCATTACACTGTAAATCTTTTACTTTAGTATGTTGTTTCATATGTGCGTCTAAGTTTGATTTTTGTAAAAAACATCTTCTACATACAATACACTGAATTTTTTTTATTCCAGCGTGTAGTTTCATATGTCTGGTTAAGTCATGTTTACGTAAAAACCATTTTTTACATTCATTACACTGTAAATCTTTTACTCCAGTGTGTATTTGCACATGTCTTGCTAAGTCTGATTTTTTTTAAAAACATTTTTTACATTCATTGCACTGAAAATCATTTATTTTACCATGTAGTTTCATATGTCTGGTTAAGTCATGTTTACGTAAAAACCATTTTTTACATTCATTACACTGTTTTTTTTTTGTACCAATATGAATTTTCATATGAGTTTCCAAATACGATAAATTATTATAAATTTCCTTACAAATTACACAAGTATAAATCTTACTATGTGGAGTATCAGTAACTAAAATATTCTCTTCAAATTTAATTTCATTATCAGAACATATATCGTCATGAAGATCAGAATTCTTATCACTTTCGCCGTCTGTGTCGATGCTGGTGCCTTCATGAAGATGAGTGACTGTTTGCTGAGGGATTTCCTTCTTTACTATAGCTTGTATATCACCAAATTCACAACCGTAGGAATTTTCTTGTATCGATTCGTCTTTAATGGTAAATTCGTCAACTAATGAATATGTTACTTCTAGATTATTATTTTCGTCTTCGTCACTAGTACAAACATCATCATTTTTAATAATATTTTTTTCAGATGTCGTACACTTCTCTGTCAACTCGGTAGAGTATTGTGTCTCATTGATCCTTGCTTCGAGACGTAGGCTATTCTCCACACAGTCTTGCTTAAATGTACTAAACAATTGAAGGTTATTTTCGCAAATGGAGCAGATGCGCAGCGGAAGCTTCAACTTGATGATTCTCTGAAACATAAATTTTCATTGTAAAAATATGGTCATGAAAGATGTGCAATATGTGTTCTTGTGTTCTGACATTTTGTATTTAGTGTTTTCTATTGTGGCCAACACAATACTTTTCGCCACTTCCATTTTGTACGACATAAGTATCGTATTTAACATATCGCTTATATACAGAGTGTTAATGAATACGAGTTACAAATTTTTAGGACAACATCAACATAGGTCTGATCTTCAACTGTTTCGGAGAAAGAAGCAATTTTGTATTAAGCGAAGAAAAACTGACAAAGATAGTGATTGAACAAAATTTTGTTTGTCAGTAAATAGACTATAAAAACAATAAAATTTTATATGAAACATTAAATATTAGGAATGGTCGCCACAACATTTGTCGTAGTACAATTATTTGATTTTATTAAAGGTAATCACATCTAATGACTTCTCAAAGGTAAACAAAAAGTCTCAATTAATCGAATTCGTACCACTTACAGCCGTATTGACCAATGCCAGTTAAAAATATATGACTGTTATCAACTTAACGGTCTGTTAAACCCAGGGGCGTAAACTACGTGGGTGCACGGACGCACGCGCACCCACAGAAAGTAAAAGTGTGGGTGCGCAGCACCCACAGTAGGGATCCCCGATTCTGAACCAATTTTTAAAAATATCGATCGAAGTTTGTACTTTCGGTATTTAACTTCACTGAATGAATCGATCTTTTTTTATTAAAAGTCGTTAAAATATAATTTTGTATCATTTCTTAGCTTGGTACGATTATAATCTATACTTTAGATTTACTTTTGACTTGACTATTTCACTTCTTCCTGTCGTTCTCTGGTCTGTGGCAATTTATCATGTTTGTGTTGTATTATCTGAATTATTAGCAAATTAAACCATTTTAATTTACAACGTTGCCTTTTTATAACATCTCAGTAAAACTGAAATTTAATTTTGAACGTAATTTATTTACTGCAGATCGATATTTTGCATCTAGATCTGATGGTAGATCGATATTAAAAGATTCGATTCGTATAGATTCGCTAGATTGATATTCTCTTGATTTTTACCCATCCCTAATCCCCAGTAACTTTGCCCTAACAGTTTATGCTCTGTTCCATTTAAGCCATTCAGTAGATGGCACTGGCAACAGCGCAAATCTGAAGTAGCCGAAATTACATTGGGTAAACTTGTCTCCTGTCTCTAATTTCAGCCAATCAGAGAGGTCAAAACTATTCCCTATGCTCCGCAATACTGAATGGCTTAAATGGAACAAGGTATAATTACATTTCATATGTAGTAATAATGTCAGTCGATTAAAAAAAAAGTTATGAACTAATCATGGTCGTGACACCTAAATTACATAGAATAATGGATCACTAATAGTAACAAAAAATATCATCTGAAATGGGACACTTTCGGATATAGATAAATTTAGTTAAATCATGTTGTTTTTGGACCAGGAGTCTGTGGTTAAGCCATATATACGTATAATTTAATATGTGCATAATAAATTAACTATGCCATTTTTACTTTGCATTTATAAAAATATATACACTTATCTAAAATAAAAATAGTGCACCCACAGCCTAAATTAAAAGTTTACGCCTCTGGTTAAACCAGTGAATTGTATTAACAAAGTCAAATAACAACTAACAGCCTGTTAACAGAAATGATAACTGCCCGAATTTGGATGGTTACCTTTACTTAACAGTCTGTTTGCGACTGTCAATATTGTTTTAGGATATATGTGCTTGAAATATACGTCAGTTGATTAGTGAAAATAACTTGGAATGTAAGTTGAAAGAAAATTGCAACATTGTAACTTTATAACATTTTTATTTATATTATTAGATAAAATAAAATTGTCACAAAGTATTATAGAAAGACATGAACGTCTCCCAGACATACTTGAAAGTTCATTACACGATGAGCGAAGGTTACGAGTTGTTCACGAAAGAAACAATTTTTTTGAAGAATTAGATGATATTAATTTCCGTATACGATTTCGATTGAATACGGTATTACATTTGGCAGAACTGTTAGATTATCGCTTGGAACCCATTTCGGCAAGAAATCAGCCAATTTCAAAATTAAATCAAATTCTAATGACACTTAGATTCTATGCAACTGGTTCATATCAAATGACGATTGCCGATATTTTTAAAGTATCGCAACCTTCAGTGTTACGTATCGTTACCCGCATAACAAGATACATAGCTCGTCTACGTCCGAACTTTATTGTGATGACAGAAACTTCTGCTGATAAACGAAAAACAGCGGAAATGTTTTATAAAATTAACAATTTTCCACTAGTAATAGGCGCTGTAGACTGTACCCACGTAAAATTAATTTCTCCAGGTGGTAATGTAACAGAAGTGTTTCGAAATCGCAAAGATTATTTTAGTATTAATACACAGGCAAGAGGAAATGGTAACTTGGAAATTCCAGATATTTTTATACGATGACCTAGCTCTGTGCATGATACAACCATTTTTAATGATTCACATATAAGGGCTCGTTTTGAAAATCATGAATTTGGTCATTATCACTTATTAGGTTATCCTTATAGAAGCTACCTTTTAACACCTTTGTTACATCCGCAAACAGAACCAGAAGAACGATACAATAGGGCTCAAATCTCCACAAGGAACCCCATAGAAAGACTCTTTGGAGTGTTGAAGAAGCGGTTTCCTTGTTTAGCGCGTGGCATGTTATTATCACCTGTAAATAATAATAATTCCAAACTTGCTCTACTTCAATCCCTAGATGGTTCTATTGATTATGATATTGTAGCATTCACTGAGACTTGGCTCACTTCTAGTGTTGAAGATGCCGAACTTTGTCCCAACACGTTTTCAGCATCCCGCAATGACCGTGATCTTGAGGCGTGTCGACTATCCAGAGGAGGCGGGGTCTTGCTGCTCGTCAACAATTCACTGGCTTCGTCCGTTGTGGATTTAAATCCATTCAATGCTGTACTCCCGTGTAATGTGGACATAGTGTGCGCCAAGATTACCAGTAACTGTAAAAACCTGTACGGCTTCGTGGTGTATGTGCCCCCATCCCTCAATGCTTCAGTGTACAATTCTATATGCGATTTTTTTGAAAGTCTGCCATTTTTGCAAAACAATGAGTTCATTATTACTGGTGATTTTAACATACCTGAACTCAACAGTAACCTAGAGTCCTCTAAAGTAAATAAACTGAATGCTTTGTTAAATTATTTACATGCAAAACAATATAATAACATTGTAAATATTAATAATAGAATACTTGATGTTATAATTAGTAACCCTAGCAGCAATTGTATTGTCACTCATTCAAATGACGTTTTATTTAATGTTGAATATTGCCACCATCCAGCTCTTATCGTAACAATTAACTTTCAGACAATGAAGAATACGTCATGTTTTAAATCTGTTACTAATTATAATTTCAAAAAGGCAAACTATGTAAAACTTTATAAACTTATTGAAGAATTTGACTGGAATTGTTTACAACAATTTACTGATGTCAATCTCGCTTGCGAGTTTTTTTATCGTACTCTTTTTTCTTTTTTTGATATTTGTGTTCCTCTTAAGTCAAATTCTTTAACAAGTTACCCTCCTTGGTTCAACAAACGCATTATTAAATTACTTAAGAAAAAAGATCGTTTACGGAAGTTATCGGTAAAATTTCCCCATAATCAGGCCTATCTAAGGGACTTTTACAAGTTGCGTTCAGATATTAAAATTTTAATCAGAAGTTCCTATACTGAATATGTAAAATCTTGCGAAACTTCCATCAAAACCGATCCTAAAAAGTTTTGGAATTTTGTAAACTCTAAAAAGAAAATATCATCCACTCCTACTTCTATGACATACAATGATACCGTAGCTTCAACACCTAGAGATATTTCCAATACTTTTGCCTCTTTCTTCAATTCTGTTTACACCCCCTCACCTGGACTTCAATCCACTAGTTCCATCCCTCCCCTTCACGAACATGTTTCCCTCAACAATGTTTCCTCTGACGATATTAAACGACATATCAAAACACTCAAACCTACATTGTCATGTGGTCCTGACCTCATTCCAAGTTTGTTGATTAGGGATTGTGCTGAACCTCTTTCAATTGCCTTACATCACATTTTTAATCTTAGCATTAAAACTTGTATTTTTCCCAGTCTTTGAAAGGTCACACGCATCACACCCATTTTAAAATCCGGAGATTCATCATTTATTAACAATTATCGTCCTATTGCCATGCTGTCAAACTTTAGTAAAGTTTTTGAAAAAATTATATACGCTGGCATTTTTCACAAAATAACATCACATATCAGTTTGTCAGCATGGTTTTATGGAAAAAAGATCTACGGCAACAAACCTTACTTACTTCAGCCATGTTGTTTCTTCAGTTCTAGATATGAAAGGTCAAGATGACTGCGTCTATACCGATTTCGCAAAAGCTTTTGATAGAATTGATCACAATGTTCTGATTAGCAAACTTGAGTCCTTTTCTCTCTCTATTCCCTTATGCTCACTCCTTACTTCCTATCTTCATCAACGGCAGATATACGTTCACTTCAAAGGACATAACTCATTCTCTTTTGTCCCTACATCCAGAGTACCCCAGGGCTCTAATTTAGGCCCTTTACTGTTTTTAATTTTTATTAATGATATAAGTAATATATTGCAGTGTGAAAAACTATTATTTGCCGACGATCTCAAAATCTTCCATCCCATTTCTACTGCACAGGACTGTAACCTTCTTCAGAATGACCTAAACTTACTTTCTGACTGGTGCAAAACCAATAATTTAAATCTTAATTTAAATAATTGCACGGTTGTTTCATTTTCACGTAAACTTTTGCCATTAACATTTAATTACACTATTCACGATGTTTCTTTATCACGATCTTTTAAAGTCAAAGATCTCGGTGTAATATTTGATTCCAAATTTACTTTTACATATCATATACAGGACACTTATAATGGGGCTATGAGAATGCTAGGATTTGTCATTAGAAATACCCGCAACTTTCACGATTTAACAGCTATACGTTCCCTTTATTATTCATTGGTACGGACCAAATTAGAGTACTGCAACATTATTTGGAACCCCATTTATGAGGTAAATCAGGACCTCATTGAGACAGTTAAAAAAAAATTCTTTAGTTCATGTACTTTAAATATTATCACATTTACCCCGATTACTCTGTATCGTACAATGAACTTCTCTCTATGTTCAACTTAAAAAGCCTTTTTGAACGTAGGGAAAATGGTCTAGTTTTGCACTTATCAAAATTGATCAATGGCTGTATTGATGATTCCCTTTCTCTCTCCTGTCTTCATTTCCATGCTCCCTGTTCTCGAACTAGAAATGCCTTCACCTTTTATTTACCTGCAGCTAGAACTAATTGCCTTATGATGTCACCTATCTATAGAATGTGCCATGTTTACATGATTAAGTTTTCAAAAGTGGACATGTTCCAAAGAGAGTTTAAAAATTTCTCAAATGCTATCGGTAAATTTTATTAGTAATTTGTTAGAATTCTTGTTTTTACTACCCTTTATTTGGGCTTAGCCTGTTGGGTGGTTGTATCTGAATAAATAAATAAATAAATGTTTGCGAAACAATAGTCGCTACAGCTGTTTTACATAATTTTTGTAGACGAGAAAATGAAGATGAGGCCGATATCGAAGAATTAGAAACAGGAGAAGAAGAAGAAGAAGAAAAATGGTCCGATGATGATGATATTCCAGAAATACAAAACATTGAAACGCAAAATATGGCAGTTCGCACAGCAATAATTAATACAGTTTTTCGTCAATATGTATATGTAATATTTTACGTAACAATTTCACTTGAGTAGGTATAGAATTTGTATAAATAAAAAAGTAGATTACTGAGCAATTTATATTTATCTACAAACTCGTTTTTCATCATTTTGAAATTGAGAGCCTGCCTCTTCATAATTATTTCTTTTATTTCATTATCTATTTGTTTTCCTCTCAAATTTTCCAATTCCACTTGTTTTATTACCTCCAAAGCTTCAATTTATTTTTCGTAGAATGTGTTTCTCTTATCATTTAAGTTCGATCTCGGGAATATTCTTTTTTGTATTTTTCCTGCTTTTAAGGTATGTATATGCTGAATTTTGCGGTTTATTTTGCTGCTTGTTGTAGGAGTACGAACTTCTGACATTTCTCCTTTGCATGTTATAGGAATAGGAACGTCCGATACTTCTATATTTATTATATTATCATCGAACAATATAGGTATATTAACAAACATGTCGTTTTCTTCTGTATTATAAAGTTCTTGCGAACACTGCGGTACGGTTTGTGTGATTGGTGTCGATACAGCGATTTGATATTCATTGGAATCAAATTCATTACTCAGCGTGAAATAATTTTTCTCGATAATCCTTAATACTTTTTCATCCAAGGAGGTTAGCTTTGGGACGAAAGTACTACCTCCTATTTTGTATTTCTCTACCTATACAATTTATTAGATATGTATTACCTCTTTTGCAAGTATTTTGTTTTATTACCTTATCATTTGCCTTGTTGGACTTTGCATTCCTCATCAGCTGCTCGTAAAAGGTTTTAATTGAGAGCCAGATGTGACTCCACTAGTTTGAATACTATTGTATTCATTAGCAATTTTATTGTCCCAACATTCTTGCTTTGATTTATTCCACACTGCGTTAGTTTTCTTATTTTCTATTACATCTACGTGCTGTTCCACGATATCTAGCAACAAATCTTTCTCAACATCAGTATTGGCAAGAGCCAACAAAGTAGCTGACATCTGGTGGCAAAATAAAACATATAAGTCGTAGGGAAAACGTTGTGCTGTCATATAGGGTTATATAGTAAACAAGAACCAAAAAAAGCCAGCAAAACGAAAAGATATTATGTTGTACCGCAGTGAAATAATTATGCAAGTAAAGACATATCCGTTCACTATTTTCCAAAAACTGAAATATTAAAATGTCAATGGAAAATCGCTTTAAAAATCAAGAACATGTCACCACTCAATAACGTTTATTCACAATAATTTTTGCCTAGATATTTAATTTCATGTAAGTATTTATATAAATTTATGCTTCAATACATTATTAGATTGTTTTTATAGTCATTAAGCCTGCTTTATAGATTGCATAGAATAAATAAATAAATATAAATATATCATCACGGCTTATTACCCATTGCTGGGTGTGCCAATCTGCTTTGTACACAGATGCGGTAATGATGAAATATTTGCACCGTGCGGGCGCTTATCAGGCGTCACCTCACGGGCACTCACTGCTGGCGTGGAGAGTGCACCACAGGGGTCAATTTTGTGCCATTTAAAATTGAAAATATTTGGCGTCGGTCGGGATCGAATAGAATAGAATAAAATGGTTTAAGAAATAAAATAGAATAGGAATAGAAATTTTCAATACCATTTATAGTTTACATGGAATAGAATAAAATGTCACTTTTAGAATAAATTGAATATTCATTCTTGTGCATTAATTTCACTGTTTGTGAAGTAGATATATGTCATTTTGACAATTGTGTGATTTGTGACAGAATGATGAATAAATATTTATTATTTATATCTACGAGATGAAATGAAAAGTACAGATAGCGATCAGTTTTTTAAGTACACCCGTATGAATGTATCCTTATTTACAAAATTACTACAAAAAATTACATCGGAATCACAAAAATATCATCGGAGTAACCCAAATGGAATAGGAACAGAAATGGAATAAAACAGGAAATAAAATATGGTTATTTCGTATTCTATTCTGTTCCATTCTATGCAAATATAAATGGTTCCGTGCATATGCACTGGTTTATATTTTTATTCCCTGTGCTATTCTATTCTATTCCATTCTGTTCTATGCAATTTATAAAGCCTGCTTTAGAAGAAAAATGCTATTCCATGCCAAAAATTACCGTAACCCTAACCTCTGGTACAGAGAAGAAAAATAGAGAAAAGTTAGGTGAGTAGTAATTATTATTCTTTAACATTATAACTACATTTATTTTATATTATTTATAGGAAAGATAGAGAAGAAGAAACGATAAAAATGCCGGAATTCGAGCCAGCAAGAGGAAGACTTGCAAAACATAATACATGTGGATTGTTTTTTAATCAAACAAAATACAATTACCTTTTTAAAAAATAATAAAGCAATGATATCTTTTTATTTAATCGTATCTACACTACAATACAATAAACATGTGTGAGGTAATTATTATCAGGTGATATTGCCTCTTAATATTACAATTTAACTTATAATTATGTAACTATAATGAATTTTAAATCCAATAGTTTGGTGTCTTCACTTTTCTCCCTGTCCTGCTTTACAGCTACACACACACATTTCCACACGATGGCATTTGTTTTATTGTTATCACGATAGAATTAGGTGTCCCATTGTCTTCATATCCGTATAAAATAATGTGTCTATAACTAAAAATAAATAAGTTAACAAGTAAGATAACCACAAATTTGTATTTCATTTTACCTTTATACACTGCTTCTCCTTCGGTTATAGGCCACACAACACCTTTTAAATAAATATATACATCTGTCATTGTAACAAACATTATGAATTTAATCAAAAATAACAGAATATTTCTTAAAACAAAGCATCAAACTATGACGACTACAAGTCTAAAATTCAACGTTTTCCCTATAAGTCTGTCTTTAGTGCTGCCATCTCTTGGATGTGGCTCTCCCGAATAGTTCTTACTACGCATTTTCTTCTCCATATTTGCATCTGTATTTAAGAATGAGACGCAGACAGATACGTGACTTTGACAAGTGCTGCCATCATCTATCAATATCAACATAAAGCATCACACAATCGAAATGGGGGCACAAAATCGCGCTACTTTTATAAACATTATTTTAAAAATTAAGTTTATGTGTCAGAAAATTAAACAACTTGATATTCGTTAATAATTAGTTTTACAAATTTTTTAAATTAATTTTACGCCCAAATTGATTTGGCAACACAGGCAAGGTACACAAGCTGTATACTCGGCAACATTGTGGGGCCATACAAGCACTTCTCAAAGTCAGGTGTCACGTTTTCTTTTTTCTATAAAATTGAGGTTAGGATTCAGAGCAAATTTGCCAACATGCATACTAACAGTGGGCTAACTACATCTCTGTTAAGAATTTGTATATAAGTTGGTTAATAGGGCGCGAGCAGACACGTGACTCGAGCAACCTTGACGTGTTTAGAATCAGCTGATGTATGTGCGTCTGTCATTTTGACAAGAACAGTGTCACTTTGACAGGACCAATGTTTTGACTTATTTTAATTTTGAACTGGTAAAATATTACTTTGTTTAAGTTTATGTGTTTTACTGCCCGAAACTTGTAACAATTTTACAATTGAAAATCAAAATAAGTCAAATTGACATTGTTCTTGTCACACATCAGCTGGTTCTAAACATGTCAAGGTTGCTCGAGTCACGTGTCTGCTCGCGCCTTATACGATTATGCTCTAACAGTTACTTAAAATCCAACAGTGAGTTAGAAAACAAACAGTTATTTAGCCAAATGGTGAATATGGCTGTTATGTTTTCGAGATAGTAGAGATCACAGAGATAAAACCTGTATAACTTCATTTTTCACTGCCTTGTATCTCGGAAATAGTTGAAGATCAGACCTATGTTGATTAAACTTTTTTTACTCATTTGGGTCAGTACTATAAGCACTATAAATTTGTAACTCGTATTCATTAACACCCTGAATAAAAAATCTAATTATATCTATTCTTTATATTTAGATTTTTTATATTTTTTTTCTATTTCGGTGTTCTTATGAGTCTATAAAAGCACTGTTTATCAATGAAAACACGACGTTTAGAAGATCTATAAACGTACTGTTTTTGGCGCCTTTTATGTTCTAGAGGTGGTAACCTGAAAATGGTAAATTGTTTGTGTTGAAATATTACTTCTAATTGCGGATTTTTATCCTTTCTATAGGTGATAGGACTAGAAAGCAAAGAAATTTATAGCTATAGCTGTGTTAGTTAAGATAGAAGAAGAATCTGTGAAGTTCAACTAAAAAATTATGAAACGAGAGACAATGCGCTCAGGTTTACTTTGTCAAAATAATTAAAACGGTAAGTTTTATTTATTACAATTTAAATAAGATAGAAGAAGAATCTGTGAAGTTAAAATTTCAACTAAAAAATTATGAAACGAGAGACAATGCGCCCAGGTTTACTTTGTCAAAATAATTAAAACGGTAAGTTTTATTTATTACAATTTAAATTTATGGTAATACAATTTTGAGTTGAATGTATGATATGTTAGGCAGGTTATGAAATGTATGATGCACGACGAAAATGTTTACACTGTCTACTCAATTTGTGGCGGCTACTGGCAAACAAATATGAAAAGTTGACGTTTTAATCAATGATTTCCAGTTCTACGTTGTGGCGAACTATCGATTATTAAATTTTTAAATATGATTTAAACAATATGCGTGCCATATATGTTTCGTATTAAAAATTGTAAGAACAGCTGTTGCCGTTATCTCTGCAACTGAGTAGTGAATGTGTGGAATGGTGGAAAGTAAAAGTTTAGATCAATAAATTGTTCATTAAAGTATTTCTTTATTTAGTTTTATTCATATGTTGTTTTCTCAATAAACATGCTTGATGGGCCACGTAACGTCCTTCAATACCATATTCAAGTTATTTATGATAATAACCAACACGAACCAGCGATATGTCAAATCAGGATTGTTCATTAATAAACATGTGGAGTTCATTGTATGTATTGGTTCTCCTCTTTCATAATTGTATAAAGCTTGATATAATGTTTTAATGTAAACAATCAGACAAAATCACAAAATACAAAAACTGTCAAAATGTGAAATTTCAATTGTTAGCGGGCAGCGCTACCAACCTAACTGATAAAAAGTGTAATTGTAAAATTACCTCAATAGAAAAAATAGTATAAAAAATATGTATCATAAGGCCTGTTGACGCACTCGTCCTTTGTAAAACTCGCCTGGCGGCTCGTTTTCCAAACTTGGACTCGTACGTTAACAGATTGCCTTATGATACTTGTGTTTTAATGTACTATTAATTCATTCTGAGAAAGTTTTTCCTACTCTTTTAAGTGCTCGAGAAACGAGTTATTCCAATTGATAGGATTGGCGGTATTTTTGAAAGGTATATGTAATATATCTACTCGGGTCGATCCCTATAATTTAGAATATTTAATAATTAATGCAATAAGAAATATTAAATGAACTTCCCAGAATAGAGAACTAAGGCAAGAGTGATACTCTTGTTGGAATTTTTATGTTTCGTCATAAACTATCCGTATGAACGGCAAAATGAGAGTAATTGTATATTCAGCTAAAAAACACTCAACCGTATTCATAGTTCTTCTGTCGAGTTTAAACCAGGTGTATCTCAAGTGTAACTTGGATCCGCGCAAACTGTTATTCATAGTACAGGTTGTAATGGCAAAATGGCCATTCTGTCAACTTTACTCGACGTTCTCTTCAGCTCTCGTTGCTGTCAAAACGGGTTTCTCGGGCGCCAATCGATCGGTCGATAACACAGCACAGGAGATGTGAAGGACGCTATTATAGCGTCGCTGAAAAGAGTGGCTTGAACGCCAAAAAGGGCTCGGGTAGCTTAGTGGAGACAGAGTTCTGTTTTTGACAATGAAATCATATAATGAATTTTAATATTTTTATTAAAATATATTAAAACGATAATAATAACAAATAATTGAAAATAACAATCGCTAGCATATAATCGGGTAATACAAGTGAACCAGCGATACTTGCAGGATTTGTTCAATAAAAGAAACGGTCAACAATGAACGGATAACAATGGCACACACCAAAGTTACGGGGCCGCGACATGAACGGTCAACAATGGCACTCACCAAAGTTGAAAAACGCAAAACAGTGTTGTCACTTGACAACACTCATCAACAATCGCGATTTCGATACGGAGCCGTGTTGACACACACCAACACTCCTCGACAATCGCGATTACAGTGGTAAACCCCACTAGCTTTAACATGCGGCTACGGCGGCATCCGTAGCCGTACAAGGCACCTTCTGCACTCCCTCACGAGCTGCCAGCACACACCAACAGCACTGAGTCAGAGGCAGCCAAGGTCCGACACTTGCTCGCCCGGCACTCACCAGGTTCGCGGAAGACGGCACACACCGTTTCCCCGAGAGAGCACTCACTCTCTCCTGAGACAGCACACACTGTCTGACTAAAACTGTCGCTTGGGCCCGTATTTATACCCCGAAAAACCGTTAAAAATACGAAAATATGTTTAAACACGATTCTAAACATCCTGCAAATACTTGCTGTTTTAAATAAAAATATAAAAAAACAAACTCATGTGGGATCGAACCCACGATCCCAAGCACGCTGGTCGAGCACACTAGCCACTCGACTACGTGATACCTGACAGGTAAATAACAAATTTATAAAGATTACCAACTTCAAACAAAAATACAACAATACATTTTACAACAAACGGTATACAATATAAGCAAACAATTACATTGTATGCGTAATTTCAACCAATACAAAATAATAAAAAAATGTAAACATATCTACTGGTGGTATTTGAACCTCGATTTGAATTTATAAACTTTAGCAAAAAAAACTAACTTGTTAACCACAAGACTACAATGCTAAACACGAAAATTAAATTCAAATCCAGTGACCATCATCACAAGGTTTGAACCTAGACTATTCGAGTAAAAAAATATTTACATCTGCCATCAAATAGTATATTTAAAATAATAAAACTTTTATATGAGCAATTTTTTACAATATACAACACAAAAGTTAACGAGGTGGGGGGAGGGGGCTCACCCTATATATTTAAAAAAAAATCCGAATTTAGTGCCCCCCCCCCCTATTATAATTTTCTAAATCCGCCACTGCTGTCAACAAAATAATGACATGGCATATTTTCGTAGTACATATGACGAAAAGATATATACCGGGAGTTTTTTTAAAGGTATGTATAGTGAAATCAGTTTTTTGTTGACTGTTGGCCACCGTTTTAACAGAAAACAATGGTTGTGGTATCAAAGATAAAAAGATTTCTGCATCAAATGGCACCACATACATGTAAATTATGTATTATTTTGGTCCCATAAATTAATTAATAATTTTGATCAATTTCGTATTAATAACAATAAGCATGGCATTTGAACAAACTCAAACAAATGCTTGCCGTTTTATCTGTCAGAATTCATTAACTATGATTTTTAGTGATATTTTCTTTTCAATGTTTCATACTACATTAGAAAATGTTTTATAAAATTAGATTATTAAAATTATACCATTAAATTTGCATAAGTTATAGGTTATAACGAATTTTGACACATGAACAAATGTCAAACATTTGATCTTCTGTTCAAATTCCACGGCTATTGCTATTAATACAAAATTGAATAAACTTAATACTATGTATTACAGATCAATCGAATTAAGAGAAATTAGTAAAATATAGTGAACGTACATGCTTAATATTGAATATTAATAAAGAAATAAAATTATATAATTGAAATACTTCTGAAATAAGAAGGTTTTTGTTTTAGCAGCTCATCACACATATGAAATCCATATATATTATTTTGATTGGCGACTCAAAGACCACCTATAAATCAAGCTATAAATATATAACGAATTCCGAGTTAGGGGGTGCAGTCAACGATCACAAATACACTAGATATAACTTCATAGCATTTGTTTTGTTTTCGGCTGGACAGAAAGAGACAACTAAGGATAGAGATATGTAAAGGCCCCTCACGGAGTATTCGCTAGATGTCACTGCTTGTTTTATTAAAATGAACTGTACTATATTTGAATTATTAACGAAAACCAATTATAAAATGCATAAAACAAATTGTTATCAGTATTAAGAAAAGGTAAAAGTAATTGTATATAATTATTTATTTTATTCTATTGATTTTTAAACAATGTTGTTTTTATATACTTGCTTCTTATTCTATTTGTAGTTTTTTCTAAGTTTATTTTTGTTTTATATGTGGATCTGGATTTTCAAATAAATGTCTAAAATTAAATTGAGCAAGTGAATGCCATGATTATTTAATGGATCGTAATCCAGGATATCGTTATGAATACAATCCTACCGAAATTCCCATAGATAAATTTCTCATCGGATCTCGGGGCCGCGATCCGCAGTGTCTGGTCGCGAATCTGGGGAACCGGGTACGATCCCGACCGACACCAAATATTTTTCGAATTTTAAATGGCACAAAATTGACCCCTGTGGTCAGACAGAATTTAAAGTTACAAAATCGAGGCCCGAACGACCACAACTTCCAAACAAAGGAGCAAAATGTCATAAATACATTATATGAACTGTAGAGACATCTCTCGATAAACTTTAGAGTAGACTTGATATATCTCTATCTCTAGTTGTCTATTTCCGTCCAGCCGAGAACATAACAAACAATAGTGACGTATAAGGCATGTTTTGTCTAGTATATTTGTGGTCGTTGGGTGCAGTATACTACCAATGGAAGTAGACAAATTCAAATAGCGGACACGTGGCTACCAGTTCAGTACTGCAGTTCTCAAACAGTTTTTATTTGAATATAAATTTCTTTCGTTAAACTTAATAATTTTGATACATTTGCTATTATAAAGCATCTAGACTCGTACAGTGTTATAATATTAATTTCTTTTTTATTAATATAATTTAAAAATAGCATACATTTCAAGAACATTTTAGGTCCAGGAAAAAAACAGTTTTATATAAAAACTTATATTCCTGACGCCACATGTATATTTTCAAACTTCAGGGGACCATAACTCGCTTATTAATAGAAATTTTTCACCGGATTTTCATCAATAGTCTTAGTTTTACTTATACTTTCTGAAGAAATTATATAAAAAAATGGTGGAATCCCCTATTAAGTTTCTTCAATTACAAACCGATTTCCCCCAAAATTATATTTTTTTTAAATTGGAAAAGATTTATTTTTGAAATTTCACCTTTTATCTAAATAGTTTATTTCGTTAGATAATTTTGCACAATATAAAAAAATATTTTGTCCGGTCGCTCTTGTCATTTGTTATTTATTAAGTATGAATATAGAATGAAAATAAAGAGTAAGCATAAAATCAATTATTTAATCGAATAAAACAAATAATTAAAATAATAAAGTTTTTGGAAAATAATAACAATATTCAAAAACATACGAGTAAAGTAAAAAATAAATTGTCAGGGCAAGAAGAAACCACGAAACACAATAACTCTATGCCCTATGAGAATTTTTGGAAAAACAAATGCCCGAAGGCGCACTAAAATTTCCATCATTTAACCAACATCGCATCTCTTATAGTTCTCGAGGTCCCAATGGTGGCAGTTCTAAATGGGACAACTGTATAATCTAATGAATGCTTCGAATTTCTATAGCCTATTAAACAGTATTATAAAGAAAGCTTATGTTTACATTACCAAAAACTTACGATCAAAATTTTTAAATAAATTCTGTAAGGCGCACTTAAATTAAATTTAAAAACTAATGTAAATAAATACAACGTACGAGATTTTTAAAAATTACCGAACAATAGAAGCTTATAGCTCAAAATAAAGATGACTTTTAATTTTGTCTCGAGAAATTGCCTCTAGAATGTACAAACGGTTTTACAGTTCAAACATTGTGCTTATATTAGGCATTTTTTTAAATTTTATTTCAATATCATGGCTACCACTAAAAATGAGCAAAATTTCTAAAATTTCAAATTCTATATTACAGGTTATAAAACGTGCAAAATAAAATCTTATTAGTGATTTAAGTGTACAATTTTATTATCTACAACTTGTATTTGAAATATTTTTTGTCTAAAATTAATAGGTAACTACATCAAAATAATAATAAAAATATGTATTTCCAATACTTGAAAACTAAACATGGGCTATGTTTAGTTTTCAAGTATTGGAAATACATATTTTTATTATTATTTTGATGTAGTTAACACGCGAGAAAATCGTTTCTTGCATATTATTGCTCCCCAATTTAACTTAAGAGTGTTTAAAATGAAACAAATCGGAAGGAAATAATTTTTCTCACGTAATTTACTAAAAATTTATTTCTTTAATGGTAATTAATATGTTAAACTATGACTTATTTAAAACATTTTTTTCAAGTATTCACCGACTTCTACATTACAAGTAGACGCCCGGTATGTTACAGACTGACAAGTGTCAACAAATGTGTAATTTTTACCTCCCGCTACCATCGGGAAGGGAGGTATAGGGATCGTGCTAAAAATCGCATATCGAGTTTTATGTAAATGACCACGTTATTGTTCAAGATTATGTATTATTAAAGAGGACGCAGTTCTATTTTACAAGAATACTTTTTATTTATAATATTTTACATTTTATATGTCAAATTTCATAATCATATAAAACAACTGAATATTTTTTAATTCTGCTTGTCCACATCTAGCAGCCAAGTAACAAAAACATTTTCAGGTCAACTTCAAACTATATTTAAAATTTATAATCTTTACTTTTAACAGTTTTAAGGTCCCTAGAACCCGATTTTAACATTTTCACGATGATGTCTGTGTGTATGTGTATGTGGATCCTTCACTCTTACTCAAATACTATCATTCAGAAAATTTTGAAACATTGTATTTCTACCTTATTCTAATATGGGAAGAGACAATTAGATTTTGGTGTATATCAGATAACCAGAAATGGCACTTTATTTAAAGCTCAAAATAGATTTTCTTCGAAAAATACCTTCAAATGTTACGTTTTGAAGATTTGAGTTATAAAAATTAAAGATTATTAAATTTTCTACAGATTTGTATAAATACTGTTTCTATATATTTTATGGATAAATTTATAAAATATCTATAATTATAATCCCGGCGCCTACGCTTTAAACAAGCAAAACTCCTTAGTTACACAGTTCATATCTCAAATGTATGTAACTGACAGATAAATGTCACTGTCAAAGAACTAATCATTTCAAATTAATAATAGTAACGTTTTAAATAGAAAATAGTAAATAGAACCCTAGTTATATGGAATGGATTTTAATACAGTTTCCGCAATGACTAAATATGTATGTTTATTTAAATTAATAAAAATTAAATAGCGGGAGGTTTGGTGATGGCCACATCAGATTTTTTATTATTATCTCGTTTAAAAACCATTCTTTACATAAATATCGTAGATAAAATAAAACAATAAGACTTTAATTTTTTATTTCTCAGGTGAAAAGAAATCACAAAGTTTAAAACGTGTATAAGTATAAAGTAACTATATTTAAAAATGACAAAAGAAAAAAATCTGCAACTGAAGTATGTTCTACCATTAAGTCAATCTCTACAAAACTTTTGGAACATATGGTATGCATTCTTAGTTACTTATTTAAGACTCTGCACAAATAATTCATTCGCAAATGGAATTATTTCAGAGGTACTGTAGTTTAAATGTAATAGCACAGATTACTTATACTACCGTAACCAGATGCGACACTCTCTGTCGGCATGATACAAGAAAACAAGGTATGTTCACTTCGCAGCGTAAACTCGACCTACTCCGCGCATGACGTCACGTGGCAGGCAGATAAGTAAGTTTGTAATGCGGAGTAACAGATAAATCACAGTTTTTCTCGCATATATTAACAAATTTGATGAAAATTAACTCAAAACAAATATGATTACTTTTAAATATGTTTATTTTATAAATACAGTACATACTGAAGATAAATACAGTTATAAAAATATAGAAAAATACCCGAATACCATCTAATGTATGTATAACATGTAACTTGAGTACAAAATTATCTAATATTATAAAATTATTATAAAATTTTTTAAATTTTCTTTGTACTTGATTTATGAGAAGAGTGTTTTTGTAGAAGTTCTCTATTAATTTTTCGAATTTTAATATAAGTTCGCACTTTTATAAAATATTTTAAAACTTCTATAGGAATATCTTCAATGTGCTTAGTTTTAGTATGAATTTCATTAGCTAAATCCGTTATAATATTGTCGTTTTTATTGAAATTATTTCCATGAAACTTTTGAAACATATCCTCTGCAACTTTAATAATTGAAAAGAAATTTTCAGTTGGATAACTCAAATTTCCCTTGGATATGAATGTAATCCAGTTTAATGTCTCATCTATTTTATCAAATTTTTTTAAATTATTACCCAGAAATGAGTATTTTGACCTAAATCGATAAACCACATATCCAGCTAAGTATAAAAGTGCATTAGTATCTAATTCAGTTTCACATATTGTTCCTAATTCTTTGGTAAGTTCTGGAGATTGTATTACAGCTATACAATCGTCATGCAAATCTACTGCTTCTTTTTTAAAATTAATATTATTAAATAAAATTTCAGTCGCGTTAGCTTCTACTTCCTCTTGTGTAAAACTACTCTCTGATAGTGACAATGATGGTGATCTAGACTTCATTGTTACAGAAGATTGACATGTCGGTTTAATTGTATTTTCATCCGATGAAGATTGTAATTCAGTATTTTTACTACTTACAAATACAGCTGAAGCATGTTTTCCCAATATATACCATCTTAGTCGATGCTGAAAATCTATAGCAGATGGATGATCTCTTGCCCCTCCCATTGCTCGCATGTATGAATAAAAATTTTCCAATATATCTTGATTAATTCTACTTGTTATTATGTATTCAATATGAAATTTAGATTTTAATTCATTGTATAAACCAATTAAAGAATTGTTGCAAATAATAATACCATTTTGAAACGGTAATTTAGATTTTTTACCTCTCGCTCTCATATTTTCCATAACATCAGTAACTGTGTTTAAGAAATTAATTTGTATTTCCGCATTTACTCCAAAAGCATTATTACCCGATTGTTTTCCATACATTGATTTAGAATTAAATAAATCAAACCAGTCATTTAACATTTTAATAAGTTCGCTGGTTTCTTCCCAATTACCTGTGATTATACCTTTTAAGCCAGAAAATTTTAGAGCTTGTGAAACCGAATTAGATATAAGTTGAACAGCAGTTTTTACTTTTTGACGTTGTGGCCCTTTCACATCTAAATGACGACTGCTTATTTTATGCGTTATGTTTAATTCTCCACTTTTGCTTAATAACATCTCAATACATGATTTATCTATATGTTTATTATTTAACATATAACCCTGATCTAAAAAATGATTTCTAAATAATTTTATAAGATGCGGAGCATCTGCGAAAAAATAGATGTTGCGGTGTAAATCTACAGGATTTTGAATATATGTTTTATCAGAAGATATTTGTAATGATTTCCAAAGAGATAAATTACCCCCACCCATATCACAAGTAGCAGCAACTACAAAATATCCTGCATGTTCTAATTTTATTATTATATTGTACAGAATATCTTTGGTCATTTGTTGATCAAAAGCATAATAAATAATTTGTTTCCATTTTGAAATAAGCCCACGCACAAAAAGTGTCTGCACTGCTTTAAACGGACCAATGATTTTTTCTTTTGTTTTGTCTAAGTTTACTTGTCGCGATAAATAAGTTTCATCAAATGATATTACAACAATTTTTTCATTTTGTGACATTGATATTGCTTTGTTTTTTAATAATAACAAAATATCATCTAATATCCCTTCCCCTAAATTCAAATGTGTTGCCCATCGACGCAATGTTGAAAATGCCGGTAAAGGATAATTTAATTTTTCGCGTAAATATCTGTATGCTTTAGGGCTTACACTTCGTAATGAAATAGCTGATGCTATATCGTCATTAGACCATCGAATATTTTTCTTATTTTTTAAAATACATTTAACTTGACCAGTTGTAAAATATTTTGATAAAATATCTTGAAACGATTTTTCCATTTTTTCATTTTGCAAATGTAGCTGCAATTCCTTCTCTTGTAACTTCATTGTTAGTTCTTCGATTTTACTTTTCAAATCCTTTTCGCTTTGTTCTAATGCATCTATTTTCTTTTTATAACTTTCAATACTTTGTCTACAATTAACATTAACATAAATTAATTTAACAAGACAACATATTAAAATTAACTTGAAAATTAAAACTTACTCTGCTTCAATTTTTTCGCTTTCAAAAGTGGCATCAGCAGTAGAAGTACTTGGAAAATTTATGTTGGGTACATTAATAGGGCTAAAAAAATTACAAATAACAAAAACTATACCAGTGAAGTTTCCTAAATTTTTATTTAATCTAAAATTACCTAGTATTTTTATCTTCAATCAATTCATTTACAAGTTTTTTCATTTGTCTACTTTGTGCTCTTTTTGTTCTGCTCTCTGAAATTTCCTTCTTTTTTTTTGGTAATTTTTGTGTGGGTGAGGCATCTTGTTTTAAATTTCGCCTATATTTTGTTGTAATAGGTGTAAAATCCTCTTTTGTCAAGTCACGTTTATAGGATTCAATATTAAAATGTTCCGAACATATTCTCGCTATATATAAACAAATTAACATAATTATTATAACGATTTAAGTATTTTTTTGTAAAAACAACTTACCATTTTTAACATTAATCTTATCATCCCTGCCACACGCATTTATCCACAATTTACATAAAGTTTCATCTTTTGGAAATCTATGATATATTATCCCAGATGTCTTTTTACTAAAATTACTACACCCGTGAACCGCACAATACGACATTTTGACTTCACAGTTCAACAATTTAGATCATACTAAGTACATTTCTTAAGTATACAGAAAATAAAGCTGATCGTATGTTTATTATTGTAAGAAATAGAAAAATAAATGGTGCGCTCCTATAGTTATGAATAGCGGCAGACGGCTGCTTGCCTGCCGCGTGACGTCACACCGAGCTAGAGAGAGAGAGAAGATGTGCGCGTAGTCATACCTTCTGTATTTGTACCATGCTCTGTCGGTACGTTTGAAGTCAGTGTCTCCAGAAAATATTATTGGCGGCCATGTTTTTAATGAAACAATTTGCTAATTCAATATCCGACAACTATGCGCGTAACAGTTTGGCTTGTAGCTGAGATGGTTAAGGCACAAGAACCACAGAGACTCGATCTGAGGGAGCGAGTTCGAATCCGAATATAGGAAGTTATTGTTTGAAAGTTGCTTTTTAGTTAAATTTTATTTTATTTAAATATATTATTAACATAAAAACAAAGAATTCAATAATAAAATATATATTATTCATGAAAATACATATGTATAAAGTAAATTACGACATTAGTTACGCATTATAATCAAAACAAAACCTAAGAATAAGCCACTACCTTTAATTGTTTTGAAGTTTCTATTAATTAATTTGAGTGTATAAAATAATCGCATTCTGGAATATAATTGTATTAAATACTCATGCAGAAATTGATGACAAGGATGGGTATATTCAATTTCTTTGATTTTCTTTACAACATTTTTAATTACATTAGATTGCAAGGATAAAATTTCTAAATTTTCAAAAAACATTGTTCCAGGTTGTCATATAGGATATAAAAGAACTTCATGGCATAATTGAATTACCGAAAGCGTCTTTAATTATTTTCATACGCTTTAAAATGACTGAAAAAGATGTACTGTCCAAATTTAAAGGCGCGTGAGCATAGTTATTGCATACATCACAATTATAAACATATTTGTATTGAAAACGACGACACAATAAAAATACGCTATTTTATTAACGAAATATGCCATGCGCAAACAATCTGCGCAGTTCAGAATTCACCCCAACAAAACTCGGGAGTGTCGCGTCTGTATACGGTAGTATAGGTAATCTGTGGTAGTAGTTTTATATAAGTGTGAAAAAATAATATGCATTATAGAACAGCAGTTATACTCTCAGCTTTTTATGACATCAATGAAAATGTTATTTTAGTTAGAATTTTTTATTTCTACCTACGTGAGAATGTGATTTTAATTGCAAAGCAATGTGGTTTTCGTAAAAATTGTTGTACTATAAACAGATTTAGCAAAATTGTATACAAAACGTTAGAGAGTCTAAGAAGGCTTAGATATTTACAGTATATTTGCGGTTAATTTTTTAGTACGACTTCGTATTTCCAAATAGGTTCTCAAGGTATTCAATGCCTTTAAAGAAAAGTAAAATAGTTACTTACAATTTCGGGCATAAGATATTCTACCTGAGTAACAATTTTGTTGTCCACAATGTTACATTTGTTATCATTTGAGCACATAAAGCACAAATCAATCATGGAACGCATGTTTAATAAATTCTTTAATCACTTTCACTAAATACTATCTACAATATATTTATTTACGAACAAATGAGTTGTAGTAGTTAAAGAGGTTAACTAACACGGTAACATATCAATGTCACAGAGCAAGAAGAGTGTATGTGTCGACATTTGATTCGTTTACAATGTCATCTGTTGACTGCTCTCTCAAGCTAGATGTTCAAAGTTCTGCAGTGATGTTCATAGCAATAATTATACTCTGTTATAAACTTTAAACTTGTATTTTTATACCGAGTTTAGCAAAGAATCGTATTCATAACACTTTTATGTTTAGGTTTAGCTTATACCAATAGGTAATAAATTTAAACCTAAAGGTTCTGGATATAAATCGTTAAACTAGTTGGTTTAAGACCTGTCAAGCACACAGTTGTAATTCCCACTCGATTTTACGTCATCACTTTCGGAGTTTATTAGCAGTTCATTGCAACATTAATAAAAACTTCCGTAATAAATACCTTAACTTCGTAAATATTACTACAGTTTATAAAAATTTCTATGAAAATATTATTACAACATAAGTGAATTAATATGTAAAGAAGACTACCATAAGTGCTTTATTTCTCAGAGTTGAAACGCTACTTCAATTATTGAAATATTCAAATATACTTATGTCTTCTTCAAGAGATGTTAAACAAAGAAGTTCATAATAATGCACTCATCCGTATGAAATCAGTGAAATATTTTAGAAATGATGACGCTTTTATACTTCTAGAAATATATGACACAATTAGCAACAGAGAATAATTAAAAACCAAGGTATATTTTGAAACTTACCGAATTTAATTGCAATCACTCATAAACTCTCACTAAAACTGACGATGCAAACGCCCACCCAGATAAAAAAAATACCATAAAAATACACAAAATAGGTTAAAATTTGTTTTTATATTTTGCGTTCATAATGAAGTCATTACGATACGCAATTGCGTATCGTAATGAGCTTCATTTCGATACGCAATTTTTTGTTTTAGACGGTTGGTACTAGATGACGTTTCTTTAACCCATTTTTACCGAATTTATTTTTACTAGTAAAGTTCAGGTACCTCGTTTTTATTTTATTTTAATTTTAATTTTTTGTCATATAAGATTTACAAGTGTCACAATTTTACGGAAGCGTAGAAGGACCATGTATAAATATTTATTTTTAAGAATTTACACTTTGTATTCTGTAAATTTACAATTTAATATGTAAATTTACACATTTTAATTTGTAACTTTACAGTTTAATCTGTAAATTTACACTTTTTAGTTTTATTTTTTTTTCTTAAGTTGGCAGTAGCTTTTTGTCGGTGGGCTGGAGGCTAGAGATTGAAAAGGGTAAATTTACAGATTAAATTGTAAATTTACAGAATACAAAGTGTAAATTCTAAAAATTAAATATTTATACGTGGCCCTTCTACGCTTCCGTACAATTTAGACTTTAATAACAACAATTATCACGTTTTCAAGCCAAAATCCCTCAGATAAAAAGGTTTGGAGGTGATGGTCCTCTCTTCCAAGAGGTTTCCATAGGTTTTCCATTTTTGTGTTGTGTCATAGGCGCAACTATTGTGGTTTCAAAATTGTATAGTTTTTTGTAACTGTTGAGATTATTATTTTCTTCGGTAATTAACTAATTGTAAACTAAAATGTATTACTGAGGATGGGACCAGGTCTTGTCCCGAAACGTCTAACGAATAAAATTTGTCAAACGTCGTAAGATATTTACTACACATCCCACCTCTGCAGGCGGAACTATCAAAACTTTCAGAATTTATTTTTAGTTAATTGACAATTCATTTGAATAATATAATGTCGAAATTATTATTATTTTTTTTATTTAGGGAAGATTATTTACATGAAAATGTACAAATGGTTACAAATATAATCACAAATTGAGTAAGTAAATGTTATTGTAGAAGGCGCAAAATATAAAAAATAGTATAAAGAACTCATTTTATAAGACTTTCTCTCGCACTTGTCAAATAGAAAACTCGCTAACGCTCGTTTTCTAAATTTTGACGCGTGCAAAAAAAACATGTCTTATAAAACACGTTCTTTAATATACTATTGTTTTACAATTTGAATCATAGATGGC
Organism: Harpalus rubripes; assembly: GCA_963082715.1. Taxonomy (NCBI): domain Eukaryota; kingdom Metazoa; phylum Arthropoda; class Insecta; order Coleoptera; family Carabidae; genus Harpalus; species Harpalus rubripes. The sequence goes on from CAUJCB010000565.1 coordinate 146,773, forward strand.
ACTGTAGCATATAGCTTAATTTACACAAGGTAGTTTATTTTGGTTGAAAATTTAGAAACGGCACGCCAATATGTTTCCAAAAGTAAAAATATTAGAATTTTTATTGTTTTTGTAAAATATGGACGACATTTTTATATTTTTGTAATCTAAATTGACTAAAAAACAAAAATTTTGTTTTGTTGAAGCTTTTTTCATTTGCACAAGATATAGTTTTATTCTGAATTTATATTCCTATCTAAACCAACGCTATTTTCTTACATGAAACGAAGTATATATTTTTGTCGTGATTTGACCCAGTTAATATAAATGTATTCGAATGTTGTGTTTTCCTCTTGTTTAAAACTTGTTTAAAATATTGATGATTTATTGTTGTATCGTCTCCTACTTTTGCATTTTTAATTTGTACAGCTATAGCTTTACACTACATAGGGTACCTTTATAACCAGGGTATGGCCATGACGTGGCTCACTTTTCGTCCGCCATTACCGGGACATCTGTTATATGTGTTGTTCTTGCGCAAATTATTATGTATTTTCGTGGCTATTTGTTTTATTTTAATGAAAAACGCATTTACATATCATTTTAATATGTATTTAAAGTGTAAGTAATATTTTTATTTTATTTACTTGTGTAGTTTGTTAGGATCTCATCACGATTACTGACATATGGAAAACAACTAAAAATTACCAATATTAAGCACAATCATTTAAATTTTTAAAAGGTAAGTTTAGAATATATAATTATTATGTAAATAAGAACTACAGATATTAAATTAGATGTGATAATAACAACCCATGTCATATATTCAACATAACCTCTAAATGTATATCTTAATAATAATTGTGTATCTCTTAAATTATTTAATTTTTATTACCTTTATAAATTCACAGTGTGATAATTTAATATTATTTTATAATATAATATCACATTTATTACAAATAAATAGGAAAATCAATTACCGATAATGGCGGCAATCTTGGCCCATGGCCATACCCTGGTTATAAAGGTACCCTAACACTACATAGGGTACCTTTATAACCAGGGTATGGCCATGGGCCAAGATCGCCGCCATTGTCGGTAATTGATTTTCCTATTTATTTGTAATAAATGTGATATTATATTATAAAATAATATTAAATAATCACACTGTGAATTTAAAAAGGTAATAAAAATGAATTTGTTTAAGATATATACAATTATTATTAAGACATACATTTATAGGTTATGTAGAATATATGATATGTGTTGTTATTATCTCATCTAATTTAATATCACTAGTTCTTAATTACATAATAATTATATATTCTAAACTTACCTTTTAAAAATTGAAATGATTGTGCTTAATATTGGTAATTTTTAGTTGTTTTCAGTGACAGTAATCGTGGTGGGTATCTTAACAAACTACACAAGTAAATGAGATAAAATATATTACTTCACTTTAAATACATATTAAAATGATAATTAAATATGTTTTCATTAAAATAAAACAAATAGCCACGAAAATACATAATACTTTGCGCAAGATCAACACATATAACAGATGTCCCGGTAATGGCGGACGAAACGTGAGCCACGCCATGGCCATACCCTTGTTATAAAGGTACCCTAACACTACAGCGCCATCACTGCCATCTATGATACAAATTTTAATACTAATATTTTATAACCTGAAAAAAGTAAATTTGTGGTGTAATTTTTGATACATTTTAAATCTATGCTTCCGAAACGTTAGTTTATATTATACAGAACTTTAACTTAAAGGTAACATTATAAGTTTTGAAAGATGTTATACAAATTTATGAAATTATGTTTCAGACGATTGTAAAGTTGGAAAGAATTCATGTGTTCATTGTTCCATTTGCGAAACGAAACTTCACTACTAGTTAATTAATTGATCAAGAAGCAATCAATGGAGAACGGCACGGAGATCATGGAACATTCAACAACAAATTGTCAAAAGTATGAAGAACTTTATATTAAACAAGAACATAAGAATCAAGAAGCAGTAATGGACACTCAACAATACACGGTTAGCGGTGATGGAGACGTCGAGAATACAGCAACAATAAATAATTATCCAAAGTTTGAAGAAATTTTTATTAAAGAAGAAAATTTACAAGACAGTGAATTATATGGTAATGATTTGTAAACTGTAAAGAAGGAAGAATTCATAACTGATGACTATAACCAGATTGACAAAGCACGTGACAACCCAATTACTATAAATAATGATAATCAGAATTCTAAAAATACTAATTTAAAGGGTTTTTGTTGTACCGTGTGTAATAAAAGTTTTACGTGGAATTCAAGGTTGACAAAACATGAAGATGCACACAGGAATTAGAGAATTTTAATGTGACACATGTAATAAATCATTTAAACAACGTGCTTATATAGAACAACATATGGCAATTCACAGTGGCATAATAGTATATTATGATATAAGTGTATAAGCTAGCCTTTAAAGCACGCACGACAAGTTTAAAGCCGCGACGCGTAGCGGAGTGGCTTTAATGTCGTAGTGCTTTAAAGGCTAGCTTATACACGTGTATCATACGCTATTTTTTATTATAAATGCATCATAACCATTTAAAACTGAAAATTATTGCAAATCATACGGTTTTGATTTTTGATCCAGTGAGTTTAAGCGTTTCCAAGGAGACAGTTAGCAATTATTCGTATTGTTTAAGTTGTCAACAAGTCAATATTTTTTCACGTGATTGTGAGAGTGAGAAATGAATGAAATTAAAGAATTAGCTGAACAGGCGGAGTTAAGATTAATTCCGCCTAAATCTAAAGACGCGTATTATAAGGAATACGAAAAATTAAATAAATGGATGGAAAATAAAAATGCCGTAACTGTGGATGAAACACTCATGCTGGCCTATATGAACCAAATGGTATAACGGTAACTTGTGAAATTTATTGTACTTATTTTGTGTTTCGTTATAGTCAAATCAGTATAAACCTTCATCATTATGGTGCATTCATTCCAAATTACAAGCAATGCTAAAACTTAAGAAAGGAGTAAACATAGCTACTTTTCATAAATTGCATGCTTTCATGAAAAGCGTTAATAAAGGCTACGAGCCGAAAAAATCTTTCGTATTTTCGGAAGAACAGTTAAGGAAATTTTTTATTGAAGCCCCAGATAATACCTACTTGTTTTTGAAGGTAAGCGCGAGATTATGATATTTTTTACAAAATTTAATAAATATTTTATTTTAAAGGTGGTAGCCATATGTGGAATATTTGGCTCATGCAGGAGATATGAATTATGTGATTTGCGCCTGTCTAATATTAAAAAAGAAGGTTCTGTTTTAATTATTAATATTCGACCATCAAAAACCGAAAAAGGTCGAAAGTTTGCTGTGGTTGATAATGATGACATATCGTATGTCAAATTATTTAACAAATACCTATCTCTACGTCCAGAAAATATATCTACGGATAGAGTATTTTTGAAATACGCCAATGGAAAATGCATTAAACAAGTCGTTGGAATTAATACTTTTGGAAAATGTCCTTCTCTTCTGGCGCGTTTCTTAAATCTTCCTGACGCTACAAAGTATACCGGACACGCGTTCAGGCGTAGTTCTGCCACAATCATGGCAAACAGCGGAATGAGTGTGGATGAACTGAAGCGCCAAGTAGGATGGAAATCATCAACGGTAGCGAGTGGATATATTGAAGAATCCATACAGAACAAAATATCAGTCACGAAACGCATTGGAGAGGCACTTACCAGTACACAAACTATATTAAAAGATAATATAGACATTCCAGCAAACGGCGACAGCGAAACTATAAATACCCAGCTAAAATCCTGTAATTTCCATATTGCTGACAACAAAAATTGTAATTTTTATATAAATTTAAATAAAAACCAATAATAATAATTGTTTTAGTTGTTATTCATATTAATTGTCATTTTTCGTTACCTAGGTAACTCAAAAATTTAGCGTGTTTTTATGGTCGATTTAAACACGCTTTGGCGTGTTTTAAAGAGGGATTATGATGCATGTATAATAAAAAATCCTATAAGTGCGAAATATGCAATAAAAAATATGCACAAATAAGTGGTTTATTCCTTCATAACAAAATTCACAGTGGCATTAGAGCATTTAAATGTCCGACATGTAATAAGTCATTTATAACAAGTTATAGTTTAAAATCCCATATGAAAATTCATAACGGAATACAGAAATTGAAATGTACAATATGCAATAAACGATTTACACAAAATAGTAGTCTATACCGACATATGAAAATAATGCACACTGGAATTACGAGTAGAACATATACGTGCCCGACATGTAATAAATCATTTACACAAAATTGTAATTTAAAAGCCCATATTAAGAGAATTCATAGCGAAATAGAATACTTAAATTGTACTAATATGCAGTAAGCTATCTAAACGTAGTAAGAATCTTTCCCAACATACGAAAATTATTCATAGTGGTACTTAAAGAATATCTATGTTCGATCAGTGAAAAATCGTTTTATTACAACCGTGTGTAAAGTACATAATTTATCCACTCTTTACAGTGTGTAAAGAGTTACTTTTCAAGCATTAGTACGTGAAAAGTATATGGACATTATATAAATTTGACCTGTTTCAGTCTTAGTGCAAATTTTTAAAAAAAATTTTTAGTGATAACGTAAAATCAATACAAAATTGTTTTGAGTCGTTAAATTAATCAGTTGAACTATCGTTTCTTATAATATTCACATTTGGAATCAACAAAATATGATCAAAAACTTATTGGAAAATTTTCTGACAGCTAAAATGACAGTTCAAAATTATAGTATTGTGTAGTGACATAAAGAGCTTGCAAGAATGAAATGATGGAGCAGTGGAGAAGCGGTCAAGCAGAAGCGATATTGTCGCGACCCTGAAAAAATTCTGCAACTACAAACTACAGTATAATTCCAGCAAGTGGTGGAGTGACAGATGTATTATGGAGAAATTAGTGAATGTATTTATATTATACACATTCTGTTACTTTTTTATCACTGTATACTATGTAGTTTGACACGAATAAATAATAATAATATGGACATTGCTAGGCAACATACACATTCGGTTAATTTATCGGGAAAATAGATAGTTAGGCAGCAAATGATAATGAAAGTCATAAAATTCATTACTTATAAATACAAAATCCTTAATCTCATTTGGCCAACATGGTTTCATGTGTGGACGTGCAACAGTAATAATTTGGCTTATTTTTCCCAATATGTCTGTGAGGTTATTGATAAAAAAGGTCGTCGATGTTGGTGATTTTTTTAGAGCTTTTGGCTCTATCGATCACGGCTTACTATTCTCAAAAATTAGTTCAATTGGTTCGTCTTGATATTTGATATCCTGACTTCATTCCAGCGCCAATATCACCCGAATTGATTGGAATTCCGCATCGATTTTAACTTCATGTGGAATTCTACGTCCATATTTGTTAATTTAGTTTTTAAAAATTAATTAGGCAGGATTTGTTAAGGGATGAAATATTGAATACATGAAAAAATACATTTTTTTTAATATCTCCTAAACAAATCGGAATATCATTTCTATTATTAAAATTTTGAGTTCTACGTCTATATTTGTTAAGTTAGTTTTAAAAATTACTTAGGGCTGTAGTTATTAAAATTTAAAAAATGTAATAGGTAAAAAATTACATTTTCTTTAATATCTCCTTACCTAATTGTAATTCCGTTTTGAATTATGAAAATTTGAACTTCACGTGGAATTCTACATCTATATTTGTTAAGTTCGTATTTAAAATTTAATTAGGGTAGGAATTATTGATTGATAACAAATTTCAGAATGTGCCTTACATTTTGTTGGATGTCTCTTATTGTAAAATACATTGTTTATTTTCAAATGACTATTTCACTCATAAATTTATAAGCCAATCCAAATTCACAATTTTACCTAGCTACCAAGTTTCATTTCGACAAAACACCGTCACAAAAAAAATTTCGCAGCCTTTAAGCCAATGTGCTGTCATATTTTTACAAGTGAGTTTTGATAAGCGAAATTTTTTTGATGTTTTAGAAACATATTGTTTACATACCTGTCAAAGTGTGTTTATTTTCAGTGTTATCAGTTTTTATTAAAATCAAATCAATTCGGACAGGAATCTTTTTAAAACGTTGAAAAAGCAAACTTAAATATAACACCTCTGTAATATTGGTAAATAAAAATAAGATTGCTGCGCCATCTGGAACACAGCGCGAACTAATGCATCCAGGATAGATATTTGGCGTTTCATAGTGGCGTTATTGTTTGTTTTTAAGTGAACCTGAAAGAACAGGAAAGAAAATATACGTAAGTCATAGTTGAATTATACATTATTTTAAAAAGTTAATTTTATTTGCTATATTACGATAAAAATACTATTTTTGTAGGTTATGGCATAAGTAATAAACAAGAGAAACGCATTAATATTTGTGCCTCCAAACAAGTGCGCTGCACTCACCTCCGCACAGGATCGAAGGAGAATTCATTATTAATAGTTCTCGAGCTTGTGTAATAGATATGATTTGTACTGCAAGGCAGGAAATAGTGGCCGTTGCAAACACATATCAGCCACATTGATTTTATGTACTAGGTGTAATCGCTAAGTGTTTTTTTAAGAGCGGCTTAATGCCATTTTATTTTTTGCTTTCATGATATTTGTCTTATTTTGTATGTTTCCCTGTTTCTGTTGCTCGTATATGTTTTAGAACTTCCTTGTATAAAATAGAATATATATCACAGACAGATTTAAAATGTACTTGGTCTGCACAAAAGATAACAACAAAAAAACTATATAAAGCAGTGCCAGTAGATTTAATGCCATGTTTTTCTGACTCAACATCTAAGTCTGTTGAATTGCATATTGACGATGAAAAACTCAGTCAAATAGTAACAAATATGATACAGTGCCTACCGAATTCCGCAAGAGCCATACATATGTAGTCAGTGTTATTAGCTTTGTTCGCGGTATCGATCCCGGACTAGTTTGAGCATCATACGCATGCGCAGTTTCATTTTAATTGTTCGCTGTACGAATCCGACTAACACATGATTGGTCACTGTTGGTCACGTATTAATCAGACCAGTCCGGGTGATGCTCAAACTAGTCCGGGATCGCTACCGCGAACAAAGCTATTATTTCATTGGTGAAAAATAAAAATCACATAATTTAACTTTGTAGTATGGGCAGGTCAGTAAATTACAACTTCCTGACAATAATGTGGCAACTGCTAGTGATGTTGAATGGCAATATATATTTATTATATTAGATGTTGCTGTACAATCAATTCTTATGATGGAATTGTAGGCATTCAAAATTAATTTTGTGTGCCCTACATGTCCCTTATTTTTTAGTAAAACTTTCTGTAATGATTCGAATGATATTGCTTTTAATTTAAAATGCGATAAAAATAAATGGCATGCAGAAAGAAAATATCGTTTTACTGGTTCACGTGTGTATGAAATATTTACATATTGTGGAAAAGATTGGATCAATAAATATAAAAAATATTTTAATTTAGCAATAAATTGCTAGAATTCAATTTACGAAAAATACAGGATTTCAAGTAATTCAGGTCGGATTAATAACATCGGGGGCAAATCCATGGTTGGGTTTTTCTCCTGATGGAGTAATTTTAACAAATAATGGTGAATTACATGCACTATTAAAAATAAAATGTCCATATATGGGTAAAAGTAATACCTTACAAGACACGATAACAGTATTAAAATATATAGAATTTAAAAATGGCATCTATTCTTTGAAAACAAACCACAAGTACTTTGCGCAAATTCAAATGGGTATGGCATTATTAAATCTTGATATGTGTTATTTTGTAATTTATTTCTCATATGATCAGAGTATGGTGATCCTGGAAATCAAATATGATTACGAATATACCAAGAAACCATTATTCACTGTTAAAAAAAGCACGCTCCCCATAAGGTTTACTTAAAAACTAATTAAGCCTGCTGGTGTTACGCCAGTCATAAACTTGACTGTTTGGGATGATTTATAATGGGAATAGAATCATATGCGACAGCATAAATATTTTGGTCTTTGTACAAATATTTCTGTACAATCAAGAACTATTTGTGTATCCGTAAACTCTTGAAAATAAATTGGCATATTTTTATCAATTTTATTTTTTGTCGGAAATACTATTGCAGGTTTTAAAACAGCTGAAATAATTTTACACATTTGTGTGAAGTACATTATGCATAATGAAGGACTGATGTTAAATAACAGAGATAAAATAGCAAAACTTATATGGCACTTTAATTTTATTAAGCATAAAATAACCCTTTCTTTTATACTTAATTTGCGAACACGATTGTCACTATATATTAATCTATTAAATTTAAAATAAAATTCAAAATATCAAAATTTTGTAAGCCTGTAAAACTATTTAGCGCACTCTCAGTATTTATTAAATCTACGACAGTAAGCTTTTGCGGTGTATTTACTTGTACTTCAAAATCTCTGAATGTTTTGGGGCCGGTATATTCAGACTGATTATTTAATAAAGTTATTAATGTATCCGCTATTTCTCTTTCTTCTTCCGTATATGTATTTTCCCCCAATTCGACATCATGTGTAACATCTTCGTGGTCACTTTGTGCAATATTTTGCCTCTCAATACATTTTCTCATTCTTGCCATTCTGTCTCTATCTTGAATTTGCTTGTTATGTTTTCTTTGTGGCAAATTGGTAGATGGTACTGCATTTCGTTTGAGATGTTTGCGTGTCTTGTGTTCACTGCCTACGAATAGTAATCAAAAGTACAGAAAAAAGTAATTTAATAGCAGCCCTATTTATTTTAAACTATGTACTTACCATGAAAATAATTTTCTGTGAAATGTAGAGAACACAACCGTACGTGAATTAACTTTTTTCCCTATTTGTAATCGCATAATCCATGCTGCATGTTTATCAATTAATTGTGTAACCCCAAATTTAGTTTTGAATTCCACTTTATGTGTTCCTTTCTTAGGAAATAAGTGAAAGGATACGTTTGGATATATTTTCTTAAGATTTACATCCTGGTACAAAATGAATCCTGGATAGAGGAGTTCCTAAAATGACCGCTAGATCGCGTAACGCTTAGCTGCATTTGCCTATACATATATTATTAGTTCATTTTCAGTAGTATGAGTAGTATGGCTTCTAGAAATACACTGCTCGAAACCGTACAGGGATATTTTAATAATTCAATGTAAAATGAAAATGTTAAATTATATTCAAGTATTTTTAAGAAAAATAATATGTAATAGCTATTTTTCATATTGTATTGTTACTAATGACGCGATTTTTTTTTTTTTTTTGTTTTCATCATCTGATTAACATTTTTGTATAACAACGAGACATTTATCACAAGAAAAAATATTACGTGCCATTGGTATATAACAAGCTGGGTTACGTGAAATTGAAGTTGACGTCGAATTTGAAAACTGAGAATTGTCGTAAGTCGGTTATGTCATGGTTATACGGATACTGACATAACCAACATCATGGCAATACACGTATTACAACCGCAATACAAAACCGTTGTGTCCAATTTAGTAGTCGGCGAAATCTAACCTGTACTGTACGCCAACTCCAATATCGGTTAAATCGGACACATGGCGTATTATTTATAAAGGTAATTAGTGTTCAAGCTCTAAAGGTAGGGAATCGCAAAGGGCGTCTTTTATGGGTATATGACCACCAAAATTTCGTTCTCCGGTGAATCCAGATATGGTATTTACAGCGATTCAATAAGAATCCGAGTATGGAGCCAGCCAGATCGCTTAAATCGCTAGAAGATATTCCAAAAAGTCAATTTTTTTAGAGGTGATACAAACATGATGTAGGTTGGCATAAGCATTGTAGGAAAATTGATCTCGTTTTGATCCAAGGCAATATGACAAGTCAAATTTACATTTAACAGGTTATTCTACCTGTCGTAGTACCATATGCAGATGCGGTGGATGAAAATTTTGTTTTGATACAGCATAATGCTAATCCACACACTGCACAAATTGTAATGGATGTGTTACATCAGCAACAAATTTCGTTTTTGCCGGTGACTCATTAGTCCCCAGATATGAATTCATTAGAACATACTTTTGGAATATGTTGCAGAGAAGGGTGACAAATGCAAATGACCATATTGGTGATCACCGAGAAAAAAAATAGTGTAGGACGTATTTAGTCTTACAGAGTTGATGTCACTTCCAGTTATACCGGAACTTCTACAATTACATATTTCACATACTTAAACCACAAATATTGCACTGATTAAATTATGTCCTATAAGCAATATGTATGTCTGCAATAATAAGCGAGAAGAAGGGTGTATCCACTTTTTCAAGCAAATTATTTAATACAAATTTAATACTAGAATATTTCATTGTTATTTATTATTACTTATATTTATATTCAAGAATTTATACACAAGATAAATAGGTACATTACTTAATTTCTCAAATATAAATTTAAAATTTCTGGCACTAGTCGGCAATAATCAAGTCATATCAGGCGTGTTCCTTTGGGATGTGATTCGCAATCTAAATGATAAAAGTGATCATGATGTCGTTAGCCAATTCCAGGTTGGGTGTTTAGATATATGATGTTAATAAAACAAGTAGTGATAACTAGCAATTAACGAATACTCCGCGGGGATACTTAACATATCTTTATCCCTAGTTGTCTCTTTCTGTCCAGCCGAAAACAAAACAAATGCTTTGAAGTTATATCTAGTGTATTTGTGATCGTTGAACTAACTTGAACTTGAAGGTAAGATTTTTAAGCCGATTTACTTACAGCCGATTGGACAATCTACAACCATACTCCTCAATCGCTCATCATAGATAACGAAGTCAATTACACTACACTATGTTTATTCTGAACCACATTCTCCCAGGTGTATACATGAGCTAGCTTATGTTTAAATATAGAATTCGAAATGAAGAGATTTCTCTCCAAACAAAATGAAACAATCACTAAAACATACTAATACATTTTCAAATACACTTTTTTTTCACACCCAGTCATCCACTCAAATCATCACACACTATCACTCTCTCACCCGGATCACACAAAACAATTACACCATTTACCGAATTACAAAACCAATATTTTTCAAGGTCATTTTCAGACTCTGTTGGACTGCAAACGAACACAACGAAGATTCGTATATAGCCTGCCCAGAATCTCATCCAAGAAACTCAGGAAGAAATACAGCCATGAAGTAAAAACAGCTCCATTCTTTCACACAGAAGTATACCTACACCATGCTTTGTATGTTCATTTTCTCGAACGCACGAACACAAACAAAATATGCCTTCTACTTCTTCCTCACATCTTTTCCTCATTGTGTCACACACAAAACATCTACACATTCACACCTCTGACATTTCAAATCCCCAACTTACACTCATAGATTCTTCATTTTTATTAGAATAGAAAACATAGAAAAGAAAGAAAGAATAGTATATTACTAGCGAAAACTCGGCTACGCCGAGCTTCCCCTAGGGCTCCGCCGATGGTGTTTTATAATAGTCTATACGTAGATCTAACCCTTCTAGGCACATTTTAAACCCAAAGTGCTAACGCCAACAGACTTTCACAGTATCCACGCAACATTCCTATCCAAACCGTCCACGCAACATGCCCACCGGAACTGTCCACGCAATATGCCCACCCAAACTGCCCACGCAACATGCCCACCCAAACTGCCCAAGTAACATGCCCACCCAAACTGCCCACGCAATATGCCCACCGGAACTGTTTACGCAACATGTCCACCGATACTGCCCACGCAACATGACCACCCAAACTGCCTACGTAACATGTTCACCCAAATTGCCCACGCAACATGCCCACTCAAATTGCCCACGCAACATGCCCAACCAATTGCCCACGCAACATGTTCACCCAAACTGCCCACGTAACATGCCCACCCAAACTGTCCACGCAACATGCCCATCCAAACTGCCCACACAACATGCCCACCGAAACTGCCCCCTCAACATGGTCACCCTAACTACCGACGCAACATATCTATCTAAACTGCCCACAGAACAGGCTTACCCAAACTTCCCCCGCAACATATCCACCCAAATTGCCTACGCAACAAGTTCACTCAAACTGTCCACACAACCTGCCCACGTAACATGCTTAACCAAACTTTTTGAAAAAATGCTGTTAAATATCATTTTCCACATTTAATATTATTGTAAGCATTAGAGAATATTTTATTCTCTATACGATTTGATTGCATTTTATGCAAGATATTATAAAGGAATTAAATTCATAAAGCAGCCAAATATGATATAACCATGGAAACAGCTAGGTACTATATTAAGAAAATTCTGATTCACAGATGTCCGTATCAATGACTATGGAATTTATACAAAATACATAGAACTAACAGAGGGTCATGTAGTAAAAATAAAGTCATTTGCAAGAAACTTTCTGTATGCAATTTGTACAAAATATTTAGAACTGACGGAAGGTAATTTGCTGGCCACATCAAATTTTTTTAAATTCATTTTATACTTTATAAAATATACAATGTTTCATCACTTATGCCCAGTTGCACCGCTGACCCTTAAATTTTAAGCCACTCTTTTTGGATTGTTCTAAAATGATTTTTGATTTTTAAATGATTTCTCTTCTTTTCTTGTATTGACTGAGATCGAAATTTATGTTGAGTATTCCAAAGGACTATGGGCGGTATTTTGGAAAGAATATTTTTGTGATTATTAGGTATGCTGAGGTTAATATAGTTGAGAAATTGAAGGATATGGTTTTGGTAAACTGAATGGTTTTGTATAGATATTGTTGAGTACAGAGGATCAAAGATATGGTTGAAAGAGGTGATTCTGTTGGTTTGCTATTTTGGCAATATATGTCAGATTTCGAACGTCGCTCGCAAAGTTCACTGTATTTTCTTGTTTGTTTATTAATAGAAATCTAATAGATTCCAATCTATAGTAGATTTCAAAGGTACAAAATCAGAGCCCAGATGACTTTTATAACAAAAGATAGTACTTTTTGAACAAACGGTGTAAATTTGGCTAAGCGGTAAAAAAAATGTATATAGTTTTTATTTCATTAATATTTATTCCGTTTCCAAATTTGCACCCTCTATCAAATCCATAAAAAAATTGTCTCAAATATTCCTCAATCATTCTCCTGTGTATTCGTCAAAACAAGATTTGGGATATCTTTCCTCGTTTTGAATTATGAATTTTTTTAACCACCCCTGTCAAAGTAACAGTTGATATTTTTCTTAGTCAATACAGATCTTTGATTTCCAATGATAACTCTGTTTTTAAAAATTCATAATGTCAAAATGGGGAAAAGAAAATTAAAAAATCTGATGTGGCCACCACATAACCTCACGCCAGATATTTTACCTGGTTGTACGCATAAAACGAAAAATATTTTTAAATACAAATACATATATTCATGACGCACTACAAAATAATTCTCATATATATTTGCAAAATCTATAAGATATTTTAATATAAATTATGTACAATTCATACATTTTCTTTATATTCAATATCCTGAAATTTTCTTTTTCTACTTTCCTTTTCTTTTTCTTTATATTCGTCATTTTTTCGAAAATTCCTTTTGTATTCTTTTTTACGTATATTCTTTTCATAATCTTCATAATGATGTACAAATATTTTTGACAATGGCATACAAATATCTTTTTGACAGTGACATTTATGTGTCAATTACAAACATTTGAATTTCTTGTCTTGAAGTAGTTTGATCTGAGATTTTTTTACATCAAATTATTTTATATGCATTTCTTTATCTCTAAATCTATAGAAGATATAATAATGAATTTATATTTATCGAATAAAGAATTTAACGTTCTTTAATATAAGTATTTACATAAATTTTCGATAAATAATATTTAGATGATTTTTTTCTTGTAACTACAACTTCCGGTTGTCCAATTGTTACCAAAACTTAATCGACTCTTCCCATTATTGTTAGATTGAGGAATCCGTAGTTAAAAATGTCTTTTCTTATAGTATTTGCGAAATCGTGGATCCAACATCCACACACACATACGGACATCATCGTAAAAATGTTATAATCGGATTCTAGGGACCTTAAAACGTGCTTATTCACTAAAATCTGGATATGCGATTTTTAGCATGAATCCAATACCTCTCTAGCGAGGGGTAAAAATGAAGTTGCAGCTACCAAATTTTGAATATATACATAATGCAACCCATATTTTTAAACCGAGGCGTGAGGTGTTTTTAAGCCGATATTTAACCACTTTTATACCGGAAATGTACAAAACAACCCTCTAAAATACATTTTTGCAAGAATAAACACTATTTGCAACAGAAACCTTGAGATTGAATCATTTTTAATCTCACATTTTTGGCCGACACTAATCAAGAGTATATGCATTTTTGGGGGCTCTTAACTGTTTCAAATATCTTCAAAATTAACACAGAAATGGTGATGTATGGGTTGAAATATGAATGAACTTCTAAATTATTGCTGTAGTCAACACATGTTTTGTATAAATGCTGTGTTCTTATTATATTGTTAGAAAACATTGTTGTAATCAATACATTTAACATGATAAATATGTAAAATACATTATTTTTAAACCACAACTTTTTAAAGGAAACATTTTAATTGTTATTAACCTCATGAATTATTTAAATATTATATTGCTATTCAGTAAGTTAATCAGTGATCACTTACCTTTGTTATATAGGTAATGTTTGCAAGTAAGTCTAATACATTGTCCCGCGTTTTTCGTGTCTAGACTTAGGTTACCTGGCACCTGGTTGATTTAATATATTTTATTGAACTCACTCATGGTTAAATTTATAGCTGTATTAACTTAAAAACTAAAAACTACATACATTGTTTACTATATTTTAATAACTTTTATTATTTACAGCAGATAATATAATAATAAAGAAATAGACATAAAATGTGTGATTCAGTGGCGTATTCAGCGGGGGCTTAGGGGGCTTGAGCCCCCCCTTAAAGTCCAATGAATTGAACATATAATGCATTTAAATTAATCATTTTCTGAATTTTATATATTAAAATATTTGAAAAATTCTTTAAGAAGGACAATGGCGATAGATATGCTTAATAGTTAGCTCTCATGTTCTCATGTACTCCTATATTAGTATAATATAAAAATTTACCTATTTATACGGAAGTTTCAGATATTTTCCAGAAAAAGTAGAAAATTAAATATCGTTTTACAATTATAACGAAATGTTAGAAGCGAATCATTTATTTTTCGCTTTAATATAGTGCGTAAACAGTTATTAACATTATTAGGCCGATATAAAGCAAATAACGGATAGGGCTGAAGTTAATCAGCCAAGTCTATTATTTGTATATCGGCCGTGTGGCGTTTAAGATTTTTACATATAGGAACATATAGGAATATCTTCTGAAAATTTTTTCTCCTGTCATTTTGACAAAAATTTTGGTGTTTATAAATTTTCCGTGACAAAATCTCTCGTTATTCTGTGATGCGTCCGTTATACATTTTAACGGCTGGCGGCCGTTAAGGACACCTTTTCACTTCTGTTTTCCGTTCTGTTAAATGTATATTCCTATGTTCACAGTGATTTTTTTATTAATAAAGAATGAACATACTGTCATCTTTTGTTTGGTTATATTTTGTACATTATACTAATTTTTATTAAATTTGAATCTTTTTGTCGGGTACCGGCGTGTCGTCTTCGGTCATTTTTTTCACATTCTGCGGAGTCGAAAATACACACTTGTGTACGAATTTCACGTAGTCTAGTTAGGAATATTTGTTTTTTACCTAGTTACTTATGACATATTTGGCAACACTGTCAAAGTACATATAGATCTTATAGTGTTATACATACTAGGGCTGCGGTCCGAATCATGCTATCATAGCTTACAGTGCTCAAACCGCTCACAGCTGGTCCGATTTGAATGAACGTGCTGACGATTGTGAATGCGTAAACGATTCGGACCGTTCGTAAGCGCTCTTACTTCTTGCTTGTCATTTGTGAGTTTAAGTTTGATCAATTCATTAATTTCCTCTAAAAAAAAATCCTTTACTACGTTAACATCTTCCATCTTAACAAACAATTTTATTGTTTCAGCAAAGCAATGCGTAAAAAATATCAAACGTGCTTACAGCGCTTACGCTGCCCATCCTCTTTGGCGTGAGCACTGTTAGCATGAAATGATGACGTCACCTCTGACGTCATACACCTCACAGCGCAAACTGTGAGCGTTGTAAATATGATTCGGACCAACTGTTAGCGCGCTGTCGGTATTCAAAGCGTGATTCGGACCGCACCCTAGGGGTGCGGTCCGAATCACGCTTTGAGTACCGACAGCGCGCTAACAGCTGGTCCGAATCATGCTTACAACGCTCAAAGTTTGCGCTGTGAGGTGTATGACGTCAGAGGTGACGTCATCATCTCATGCTAACAGTGCTCACGCCCAAGAGGATAGGCAGTATAAGCGCTGTACTTACGTTTGATGTTGTTTACGCCAGTGCTTGCTGAAATAATGAAATTATGTGTTAAGATGAAGTTGTTAACGCGGTAAAGGTTTTTTTAGAGGAAACTCATGAATTGATCGAGGTTAAACTCATAAATGACAAGCAAGAAATAAGAGCGATTACGAACGGTCCGAATCGTTAACGCCTTCACAGTCGTCAGCGCGCTTATTCAATTCGGACCAGCTGTGAGCAGTCTGAGCACTGTAAGCTATGATAGCATGATTCGGACCGCACCCTAGATGTAAGCACTGGGGAACGCTTAGGATTGAGAGAGATAGAGATAATAAGACCAGAACTACGGCGCATCGCCGCTGCGCAAGTCTAGCTGGAATTACCGACGTTTGAATGATTTCCAATTTGAATCACCTTTGAATTAATAGATATCGTCAGTTATATGCCAAGGGAACGAATATGCAAATTTTAAGTTTTATACACGAATATGTTGCTTGGTTTGTATTTTTTTATATGCCTAATGCACGAATGTATAAGTTGAACCTTGAAATTTATAAAATCTTAATCACAAATGTATGTAGTTCTAAAATGTACTACCAAAAACACGAATGTATCTACCACATTCGCGTTATTTTAGAATGAAACTGTAGCAAATAAATTCGCTGTGATGCACGAATGTGGCCAAATTAATTTTATGTAACCGTGCCTGAACAGATTTATTATAACCGTCTAAATATTAAAACGCATTTTACTCAAAACTAGCAAAATACATTTTCGTTCATTTGGCATATAAATAAATAAATATATCATCACTGGGTGTGCCAATCTGCTTTGTACGCAGATATTAGTAATGAATGATGACATATTTGTACCGTGCGGGCGTTTACCAGGCACTCATTGCTGGCGTGAAGAGTGCATATATTTAATGATATTGTGGTAAGGATATTGGGAATTAAATATGCACAATGTGTTATAAAATATTTTATTCATTCCTAAATTGAACAGTTTTTTTTGCATTTCTGCCGAATTCCAGTTTTGCAAATAACATTTTTACTTATACGGTGCATCCTAACGTCTACATATACATTAACAATAAATTTTATTATCTCCACTCTATGTGAGGAGAGCTCCTCGGTATCATTGAATTATTTAACCACAAACAAACACACGAACTACTTGTTACAAAGACGCAAAGCAAAATGGCTGTTGCCGGGACGCGGGCGAGATAAGCTCCTCAAGTCTCCCCGCTCCGGCCATGCGCAAGCTATATGCGCAGTAGTTCCGGTCTTATTAGCTTTATCTTCGTTCCTCTTACAATGTCATATATTTCTTTCTTGCTTAATCCTAAGCGTTCCCTTCGCTTGCACGTAAAAGCATATGCTTGCTTACATCTAGTATGTATAACACTATAAGATCTATGGTACATATGAACCGTCAAATTTTATAATTTTTAATTATAATGTTTTAGACCTTTTTTACCTGTGCAGACATAATTGCCCATTTTCATAAATTATGATTATGAAATAAACTTCTTTCAAATTGTCCTCATTTCATAAATATTTCTATTTAAAGTTTCAAAATGACATGTCAAACATGGCGTTCTTCGTCTTAAATTTTACAAGGAACACTGTGATCTAACTGTGACTTATTGTTTTTATTTAAATTTTCAACATTTAATAATTTTTTACTCAAAAACTATGCATCCTACGGAAATTTGAGCTATTACGAGGGCACTCGGGACAATCATTTCCTACAACTTGGTGTAAATTTCACGAAAATCGGTCGTACCATTCAGGCTGTAGAGGTGTTCAAAGGATGGCGATCGGCTTTTTGATTAATCAAACTATAGTGAGTGAATCTATCCTTTTAGTATTAGGACCGTCAAAATTTATAATTTTTAATTATAATGTTTTAGGCCTTTTTTACAAGTGCAGATATAATTGCCCATTCTCATAAATTATGACTATGAAATAAACTTCTTTCAAATTGCCCTCATTTCATAAATATTTCTATTTAAAGGTTTAAAATGACATGTCAAACATGGCGTTCTTCGTCTTAAATTTTACAAGGAACACTGTGATCTAACTGTGACTTATTGTTTTAATTTAAATTTTCAACAATTAATAATTTTTTACTCAAAAACTATGCACCCCACAGAAATTTGTGTTATTACGAGGGCACTCGGGACAATCATTTCCTACAACTTGGTGTAAATTTCACGAAAATCGGTTGTACCATTCAGGCTGTAGAGGTGTTCAAAGGATGGCGATCGGCTTTTTGATTAATCAAACTATAGTGAGTGAATCTATCCTTTTAGTATTAAGGATGTAAAACGGCTTTAGTCGCAAATGCGTGATTTAAAAAATATGATAATCGTTTCAAGTCATAGATAAACTGCCCACGCAACATGCCCACCCAAACTGCCCACGCAACATGACCACCCAAATTGCCCACCCGAACTGCCCACGCAACTTGCCCACTCAAATTGCCCACGCAACATGCCCACCCAAACTGCCCACGCAACTTGCTCACCCAAACTGCCGACGCAACATGCCCACCCAAACTGCCCACGCAACATGCCCACCCAAACTGCCCACGCAACATGCCCACCCAAACTGCCCGCGCAACATGCTCACCCAAACTGCCCACGCAACATGCCTACGCAACATGCCCACTCAAACTGCCCACGCACCATGCCCACGCAACATGCCCACCCAAACTGCCAACGCAACATGCCCACCCAAATTATCCACCCGAACAGCCCACGCAACAT
Source organism: Harpalus rubripes (assembly GCA_963082715.1). Classification (NCBI taxonomy): domain Eukaryota; kingdom Metazoa; phylum Arthropoda; class Insecta; order Coleoptera; family Carabidae; genus Harpalus; species Harpalus rubripes. The sequence continues at coordinate 166,064 of CAUJCB010000565.1, forward strand.
GCCCACCCAAACTGCCCACGCAACTTGCCCACCCAAACTGCCCACGCAACATGCCCACCCAAACTGCCCACGCAACTTGTCCACCCAAACTGCCGACGCAACATGCCCACCCAAACTGCCCACTCACACTCTCCTTGACTTTTCTGGCTCATGCTGTATGATTATGTAAATTAAAAGATTTTTATTAGTACGATACAATAATTGGCAACCCCCCCCCGCAATGACCTTGCGGATATATTTATTTATTTATAAATGAATAAATAAATAAATAATTAAATAAATAAATAAAAAATAAATAAATAAGTAAATAAATAAATAAAAACATAAATAAGTAAATAAATAAATAAATATATAAATAAATTAATAAATACATAAATAAATTAATAAATTAATGAATTAATAAATTCGTAAATTCATAAATTCGTAAATTCATAAATTCATAAATTCATAAATTCGTAAATTCATAAATTCGTAAATTCATAAATTCATAAATTCATAAATTCGTAAATTCATAAATTCGTAAATTCATAAATTCATAAATTCATAAATCCTAAATTCATAAATTCATAAATTCGTAAATTCATAAATTCGTAAATTCATAAATTCATAAATTCATAAATTCGTAAATTCATAAATTCGTAAATTCGTAAATTCATAAATTCATAAATTCATAAATTCATAAATTCATAAATTCATAAATTCGTAAATTCATAAATTCATAAATTCATAAATTCATAAATTCATAAATTCATAAATTCATAAATTCATAAATTCATAAATTCATAAATTCATAAATTCATAAATTCATAAATTCATAAATTCATAAATTCATAAATTCATAAATTCATAAATTCATAAATTCATAAATTCATAAATTCATAAATTCATAAATTCATAAATTCATAAATTCATAAATTCATAAATTCATAAATTCATAAATTCATAAATTCATAAATTCATAAATTCATAAATTCATAAATTCATAAATTCATAAATTCATAAATTCATAAATTCATAAATTCATAAATTCATAAATTCATAAATTCATAAATTCATAAATTCATAAATTCATAAATTCATAAATTCATAAATTCATAAATTCATAAATTCATAAATTCATAAATTCATAAATTCATAAATTCATAAATTCATAAATTCATAAATTCATAAATTCATAAATTCATAAATTCATAAATTCATAAATTCATAAATTCATAAATTCATAAATTCATAAATTCATAAATTCATAAATTCATAAATTCATAAATTCATAAATTCATAAATTCATAAATTCATAAATTCATAAATTCATAAATTCATAAATTCATAAATTCATAAATTCATAAATTCATAAATTCATAAATTCATAAATTCATAAATTCATAAATTCATAAATTCATAAATTCATAAAAAAAAAAATAAATAAGTAAATAAATAAATAAAAACATAAATAAGTAAATAAATAAATAAATATATAAATAAATTAATAAATACATAAATAAATTAATAAATTAATGAATTAATAAATTCGTACATTCGTAAATTCGTAAATTCCATAAATTCCATAAATTCCATAAATTTCATAAATTTCATAAATTCCATAAATTTTATAAATTCCATAAATTCATAAATTCATAAATTCGTAAATTCGTAAATTCGTAAATTCGTAAATTCGTAAATTCATAAATTCATAAATTCGTAAATTCGTAAATTCATAAATTCATAAATTCGTAAATTCGTAAATTCGTAAATTCGTAAATTCGTAAATTCGTAAATTCGTAAATTCGTAAATTCATAAATTCATAAATTCGTAAATTCATAAATTCATAAATTCATAAATTCATAAATTCATAAATTCATAAATTCATAAATTCATAAATTCATAAATTCATAAATTCATAAATTCATAAATTCATAAATTCATAAATTCATAAATTCATAAATTCATAAATTCATAAATTCATAAATTCATAAATTCATAAATTCATAAATTCATAAATTCATAAATTCATAAATTCATAAATTCATAAATTCATAAATTCATAAATTCATAAATTCATAAATTCATAAATTCATAAATTCATAAATTCATAAATTCATAAATTCATAAATTCATAAATTCATAAATTCATAAATTCATAAATTCATAAATTCATAAATTCATAAATTCATAAATTCATAAATTCATAAATTCATAAATTCATAAATTCATAAATTCATAAATTCATAAATTCATAAATTCATAAATTCATAAATTCATAAATTCATAAATTCATAAATTCATAAATTCATAAATTCATAAATTCATAAATTCATAAATTCATAAATTCATAAATTCATAAATTCATAAATTCATAAATTCATAAATTCATAAATTCATAAATTCATAAATTCATAAATTCATAAATTCATAAATTCATAAATTCATAAATTCATAAATTCATAAATTCATAAATTCATAAATTCATAAATTCATAAATTCATAAATTCATAAATTCATAAATTCATAAATTCATAAATTCATAAATTCATAAATTCATAAATTCATAAATTCATAAATTCATAAATTCATAAATTCATAAATTCATAAATTCATAAATTCATAAATTCATAAATTCATAAATTCATAAATTCATAAATTCATAAATTCATAAATTCATAAATTCATAAATTCATAAATTCATAAATTCATAAATTCATAAATTCATAAATTCATAAATTCATAAATTCATAAATTCATAAATTCATAAATTCATAAATTCATAAATTCATAAATTCATAAATTCATAAATTCATAAATTCATAAATTCATAAATTCATAAATTCATAAATTCATAAATTCATAAATTCATAAATTCATAAATTCATAAATTCATAAATTCATAAATTCATAAATTCATAAATTCATAAATTCATAAATTCATAAATTCATAAATTCATAAATTCATAAATTCATAAATTCATAAATTCATAAATTCATAAATTCATAAATTCATAAATTCATAAATTCATAAATTCATAAATTCATAAATTCATAAATTCATAAATTCATAAATTCATAAATTCATAAATTCATAAATTCATAAATTCATAAATTCATAAATTCATAAATTCATAAATTCATAAATTCATAAATTCATAAATTCATAAATTCATAAATTCATAAATTCATAAATTCATAAATTCATAAATTCATAAATTCATAAATTCATAAATTCATAAATTCATAAATTCATAAATTCATAAATTCATAAATTCATAAATTCATAAATTCATAAATTCATAAATTCATAAATTCATAAATTCATAAATTCATAAATTCATAAATTCATAAATTCATAAATTCATAAATTCATAAATTCATAAATTCATAAATTCATAAATTCATAAATTCATAAATTCATAAATTCATAAATTCATAAATTCATAAATTCATAAATTCATAAATTCATAAATTCATAAATTCATAAATTCATAAATTCATAAATTCATAAATTCATAAATTCATAAATTCATAAATTCATAAATTCATAAATTCATAAATTCATAAATTCATAAATTCATAAATTCATAAATTCATAAATTCATAAATTCATAAATTCATAAATTCATAAATTCATAAATTCATAAATTCATAAATTCATAAATTCATAAATTCATAAATTCATAAATTCATAAATTCATAAATTCATAAATTCATAAATTCATAAATTCATAAATTCATAAATTCATAAATTCATAAATTCATAAATTCATAAATTCATAAATTCATAAATTCATAAATTCATAAATTCATAAATTCATAAATTCATAAATTCATAAATTCATAAATTCATAAATTCATAAATTCATAAATTCATAAATTCATAAATTCATAAATTCATAAATTCATAAATTCATAAATTCATAAATTCATAAATTCATAAATTCATAAATTCATAAATTCATAAATTCATAAATTCATAAATTCATAAATTCATAAATTCATAAATTCATAAATTCATAAATTCATAAATTCATAAATTCATAAATTCATAAATTCATAAATTCATAAATTCATAAATTCATAAATTCATAAATTCATAAATTCATAAATTCATAAATTCATAAATTCATAAATTCATAAATTCATAAATTCATAAATTCATAAATTCATAAATTCATAAATTCATAAATTCATAAATTCATAAATTCATAAATTCATAAATTCATAAATTCATAAATTCATAAATTCATAAATTCATAAATTCATAAATTCATAAATTCATAAATTCATAAATTCATAAATTCATAAATTCATAAATTCATAAATTCATAAATTCATAAATTCATAAATTCATAAATTCATAAATTCATAAATTCATAAATTCATAAATTCATAAATTCATAAATTCATAAATTCATAAATTCATAAATTCATAAATTCATAAATTCATAAATTCATAAATTCATAAATTCATAAATTCATAAATTCATAAATTCATAAATTCATAAATTCATAAATTCATAAATTCATAAATTCATAAATTCATAAATTCATAAATTCATAAATTCATAAATTCATAAATTCATAAATTCATAAATTCATAAATTCATAAATTCATAAATTCATAAATTCATAAATTCATAAATTCATAAATTCATAAATTCATAAATTCATAAATTCATAAATTCATAAATTCATAAATTCATAAATTCATAAATTCATAAATTCATAAATTCATAAATTCATAAATTCATAAATTCATAAATTCATAAATTCATAAATTCATAAATTCATAAATTCATAAATTCATAAATTCATAAATTCATAAATTCATAAATTCATAAATTCATAAATTCATAAATTCATAAATTCATAAATTCATAAATTCATAAATTCATAAATTCATAAATTCATAAATTCATAAATTCATAAATTCATAAATTCATAAATTCATAAATTCATAAATTCATAAATTCATAAATTCATAAATTCATAAATTCATAAATTCATAAATTCATAAATTCATAAATTCATAAATTCATAAATTCATAAATTCATAAATTCATAAATTCATAAATTCATAAATTCATAAATTCATAAATTCATAAATTCATAAATTCATAAATTCATAAATTCATAAATTCATAAATTCATAAATTCATAAATTCATAAATTCATAAATTCATAAATTCATAAATTCACAAATTCATAAATTCATAAATTCATAAATTCATAAATTCATAAATTCATAAATTCATAAATTTATAAATTCATAAATTCATAAATTCATAAATTTATAAATTCATAAATTTATAAATTTATAAATTCATAAATTCATAAATTCATAAATTCATAAATTCATAAATTCATAAATTAATGAATTAATAAATTCGTACATTCGTAAATTCGTAAATTCCATAAATTCCATAAATTCCATAAATTTCATAAATTCCATAAATTTTATAAATTCCATAAATTCGTAAATTCGTAAATTCGTAAATTCATAAATTCATAAATTCATAAATTCATAAATTCGTAAATTCATAAATTCATAAATTCATAAATTCGTAAATTCATAAATTCATAAATTCATAAATTCGTAAATTCGTAAATTCGTAAATTCGTAAATTCGTAAATTCATAAATTCATAAATTCGTAAATTCGTAAATTCATAAATTCATAAATTCGTAAATTCGTAAATTCGTAAATTCGTAAATTCGTAAATTCGTAAATTCGTAAATTCATAAATTCATAAATTCATAAATTCATAAATTCATAAATTCATAAATTCATAAATTCATAAATTCATAAATTCATAAATTCATAAATTCATAAATTCATAAATTCATAAATTCATAAATTCATAAATTCATAAATTCATAAATTCATAAATTCATAAATTCATAAATTCATAAATTCATAAATTCATAAATTCATAAATTCATAAATTCATAAATTCATAAATTCATAAATTCATAAATTCATAAATTCATAAATTCATAAATTCATAAATTCATAAATTCATAAATTCATAAATTCATAAATTCATAAATTCATAAATTCATAAATTCATAAATTCATAAATTCATAAATTCATAAATTCATAAATTCATAAATTCATAAATTCATAAATTCATAAATTCATAAATTCATAAATTCATAAATTCATAAATTCATAAATTCATAAATTCATAAATTCATAAATTCATAAATTCATAAATTCATAAATTCATAAATTCATAAATTCATAAATTCATAAATTCATAAATTCATAAATTCATAAATTCATAAATTCATAAATTCATAAATTCATAAATTCATAAATTCATAAATTCATAAATTCATAAATTCATAAATTCATAAATTCATAAATTCATAAATTCATAAATTCATAAATTCATAAATTCATAAATTCATAAATTCATAAATTCATAAATTCATAAATTCATAAATTCATAAATTCATAAATTCATAAATTCATAAATTCATAAATTCATAAATTCATAAATTCATAAATTCATAAATTCATAAATTCATAAATTCATAAATTCATAAATTCATAAATTCATAAATTCATAAATTCATAAATTCATAAATTCATAAATTCATAAATTCATAAATTCATAAATTCATAAATTCATAAATTCATAAATTCATAAATTCATAAATTCATAAATTCATAAATTCATAAATTCATAAATTCATAAATTCATAAATTCATAAATTCATAAATTCATAAATTCATAAATTCATAAATTCATAAATTCATAAATTCATAAATTCATAAATTCATAAATTCATAAATTCATAAATTCATAAATTCATAAATTCATAAATTCATAAATTCATAAATTCATAAATTCATAAATTCATAAATTCATAAATTCATAAATTCATAAATTCATAAATTCATAAATTCATAAATTCATAAATTCATAAATTCATAAATTCATAAATTCATAAATTCATAAATTCATAAATTCATAAATTCATAAATTCATAAATTCATAAATTCATAAATTCATAAATTCATAAATTCATAAATTCATAAATTCATAATTCATAAATTCATAAATTCATAAATTCATAAATTCATAAATTCATAAATTCATAAATTCATAAATTCATAATTCATAAATTCATAAATTCATAAATCATAAATTCATAAATTCATAATTCATAAATTCATAAATTCATAAATTCATAAATTCATAAATTCATAAATTCATAAATTCATAAATTCATAAATTCATAAATTCATAAATTCATAAATCATAAATTCATAAATTCATAATTCATAAATTCATAAATTCATAAATTCATAAATTCATAATTCATAAATTCATAAATTCATAAATTCATAAATTCATAAATCATAAATTCATAAATTCATAAATTCATAAATTCATAAATTCATAAATTCATAATTCATAAATTCATAAATTCATAAATTCATAAATCATAAATTCATAAATTCATAAATTCATAATTCATAAATTCATAAATTCATAAATTCATAAATTCATAAATTCATAAATTCATAATTCATAAATTCATAATTCATAAATTCATAAATTCATAAATTCATAATTCATAAATTCATAAATTCATAAATTCATAAATTCATAAATTCATAAATTCATAAATTCATAAATTCATAAATTCATAAATTCATAAATTCATAAATTCATAATCATAAATTCATAAATTCATAAATTCATAAATTCATAAATTCATAAATTCATAAATTCATAAATTCATAAATTCATAAATCATAAATTCATAAATTCATAAATTCATAAATTCATAAATTCATAAATTCATAAATTCATAAATTCATAAATTCATAAATTCATAAATCATAAATTCATAAATTCATAAATCATAAATTCATAAATCATAAATTCATAAATTCATAATCATAAATTCATAAATTCATAAATTCATAAATTCATAAATCATAAATTCATAAATTCATAAATTCATAAATTCATAAATTCATAAATTCATAAATTCATAAATTCATAAATTCATAAATTCATAAATTCATAAATTCATAAATTCATAAATTCATAAATTCATAAATTCATAAATTCATAATCATAATTCATAAATTCATAAATTCATAAATTCATAAATTCATAAATTCATAAATTCATAAATTCATAAATTCATAAATTCATAAATTCATAAATTCATAAATTCATAAATTCATAAATTCATAAATTCATAAATTCATAAATTCATAAATTCATAAATTCATAAATTCATAAATTCATAAATCATAAATTCATAAATTCATAAATTCATAAATTCATAAATTCATAAATTCATAAATTCATAAATTCATAAATTCATAAATTCATAAATTCATAAATTCATAATTCATAAATTCATAAATTCATAAATTCATAAATTCATAAATTCATAAATTCATAAATTCATAATTCATAAATTCATAAATCATAAATTCATAAATTCATAAATTCATAAATTCATAAATTCATAAATTCATAATTCATAATTCATAAATCATAAAATTCATAAATTCATAAATTCATAAATTCATAAATTCATAAATTCATAAATTCATAAATTCATAAATTCATAAATTCATAAATTCATAAATTCATAAATTCATAAATTCATAAATTCATAAATTCATAAATTCATAAATTCATAAATTCATAAATTCATAAATTCATAAATTCATAAATTCATAAATTCATAAATTCATAAATTCATAAATTCATAAATTCATAAATTCATAAATTCATAAATTCATAAATTCATAAATTCATAAATTCATAAATTCATAAATTCATAAATTCATAAATTCATAAATTCATAAATTCATAAATTCATAAATTCATAAATTCATAAATTCATAAATTCATAAATTCATAAATTCATAAATTCATAAATTCATAAATTCATAAATTCATAAATTCATAAATTCATAAATTCATAAATTCATAAATTCATAAATTCATAAATTCATAAATTCATAAATTCATAAATTCATAAATTCATAAATTCATAAATTCATAAATTCATAAATTCATAAATTCATAAATTCATAAATTCATAAATTCATAAATTCATAAATTCATAAATTCATAAATTCATAAATTCATAAATTCATAAATTCATAAATTCATAAATTCATAAATTCATAAATTCATAAATTCATAAATTCATAAATTCATAAATTCATAAATTCATAAATTCATAAATTCATAAATTCATAAATTCATAAATTCATAAATTCATAAATTCATAAATTCATAAATTCATAAATTCATAAATTCATAAATTCATAAATTCATAAATTCATAAATTCATAAATTCATAAATTCATAAATTCATAAATTCATAAATTCATAAATTCATAAATTCATAAATTCATAAATTCATAAATTCATAAATTCATAAATTCATAAATTCATAAATTCATAAATTCATAAATTCATAAATTCATAAATTCATAAATTCATAAATTCATAAATTCATAAATTCATAAATTCATAAATTCATAAATTCATAAATTCATAAATTCATAAATTCATAAATTCATAAATTCATAAATTCATAAATTCATAAATTCATAAATTCATAAATTCATAAATTCATAAATTCATAAATTCATAAATTCATAAATTCATAAATTCATAAATTCATAAATTCATAAATTCATAAATTCATAAATTCATAAATTCATAAATTCATAAATTCATAAATTCATAAATTCATAAATTCATAAATTCATAAATTCATAAATTCATAAATTCATAAATTCATAAATTCATAAATTCATAAATTCATAAATTCATAAATTCATAAATTCATAAATTCATAAATTCATAAATTCATAAATTCATAAATTCATAAATTCATAAATTCATAAATTCATAAATTCATAAATTCATAAATTCATAAATTCATAAATTCATAAATTCATAAATTCATAAATTCATAAATTCATAAATTCATAAATTCATAAATTCATAAATTCATAAATTCATAAATTCATAAATTCATAAATTCATAAATTCATAAATTCATAAATTCATAAATTCATAAATTCATAAATTCATAAATTCATAAATTCATAAATTCATAAATTCATAAATTCATAAATTCATAAATTCATAAATTCATAAATTCATAAATTCATAAATTCATAAATTCATAAATTCATAAATTCATAAATTCATAAATTCATAAATTCATAAATTCATAAATTCATAAATTCATAAATTCATAAATTCATAAATTCATAAATTCATAAATTCATAAATTCATAAATTCATAAATTCATAAATTCATAAATTCATAAATTCATAAATTCATAAATTCATAAATTCATAAATTCATAAATTCATAAATTCATAAATTCATAAATTCATAAATTCATAAATTCATAAATTCATAAATTCATAAATTCATAAATTCATAAATTCATAAATTCATAAATTCATAAATTCATAAATTCATAAATTCATAAATTCATAAATTCATAAATTCATAAATTCATAAATTCATAAATTCATAAATTCATAAATTCATAAATTCATAAATTCATAAATTCATAAATTCATAAATTCATAAATTCATAAATGCATAAATTCATAAATGCATAAATTCATAAATTCATAAATTCATAAATTCATAAATTCATAAATTCATAAATTCATAAATTCATAAATTCATAAATTCATAAATTCATAAATTCATAAATTCATAAATTCATAAATGCATAAATTCATAAATTCATAAATTCATAAATGCATAAATTCATAAATTCATAAATTCATAATTCATAAATTCATAAATTCATAAATTCATAAATTCATAAATTCATAAATTCATAAATTCATAAATTCATAAATTCATAAATTCATAAATTCATAAATTCATAAATTCATAAATTCATAAATTCATAAATTCATAAATTCAAAATTCATAAATTCATAAATTCATAAATTCATAAATTCATAAATTCATAAATTCATAAATTCATAAATTCATAATAAATTCATAAATTCATAAATTCATAAATTCATAAATTCATAAATTCATAAATTCATAAATTCATAAATTCATAAATTCATAAATTCATAAATTCATAAATTCATAAATTCATAAATTCATAAATTCATAAATTCATAAATTCATAAATTCATAAATTCATAAATTCATAAATTCATAAATTCATAAATTCATAAATTCATAAATTCATAAATTCATAATTCATAATTCATAAATTCATAAATTCATAAATTCATAAATTCATAAATTCATAAATCATAAATTCATAAATTCATAAATTCATAAATTCATAAATTCATAAATTCATAAATTCATAAATTCATAAATTCATAAATTCATAAATTCATAAATTCATAAATTCATAAATTCATAAATTCATAAATTCATAAATTCATAAATTCATAAATTCATAAATTCATAAATTCATAAATTCATAAATTCATAAATCATAAATTCATAAATTCATAAATTCATAAATTCATAAATTCATAAATTCATAAATTCATAAATTCATAAATTCATAAATTCATAAATTCATAAATTCATAAATTCATAAATTCATAAATTCATAAATTCATAAATTCATAAATTCATAAATTCATAAATTCATAAATTCATAAATTCATAAATTCATAAATTCATAAATTCATAAATTCATAAATTCATAAATTCATAAATTCATAAATTCATAAATTCATAAATTCATAAATTCATAAATTCATAAATTCATAAATTCATAAATTCATAAATTCATAAATTCATAAATTCATAAATTCATAAATTCATAAATTCATAAATTCATAAATTCATAAATTCATAAATTCATAAATTCATAAATTCATAAATTCATAAATTCATAAATTCATAAATTCATAAATTCATAAATTCATAAATTCATAAATTCATAAATTCATAAATTCATAAATTCATAAATTCATAAATTCATAAATTCATAAATTCATAAATTCATAAATTCATAAATTCATAAATTCATAAATTCATAATTCATAAATTCATAAATTCATAAATTCATAAATTCATAAATTCATAAATTCATAAATTCATAAATTCATAAATTCATAAATTCATAAATTCATAAATTCATAAATTCATAAATTCATAAATTCATAAATTCATAAATTCATAAATTCATAAATTCATAAATTCATAAATTCATAAATTCATAAATTCATAAATTCATAAATTCATAAATTCATAAATTCATAAATTCATAAATTCATAAATTCATAAATTCATAAATTCATAAATTCATAAATTCATAAATTCATAAATTCATAAATTCATAAATTCATAAATTCATAAATTCATAAATTCATAAATTCATAAATTCATAAATTCATAAATTCATAAATTCATAAATTCATAAATTCATAAATTCATAAATTCATAAATTCATAAATTCATAAATTCATAAATTCATAAATTCATAAATTCATAAATTCATAAATTCATAAATTCATAAATTCATAAATTCATAAATTCATAAATTCATAAATTCATAAATTCATAAATTCATAAATTCATAAATTCATAAATTCATAAATTCATAAATTCATAAATTCATAAATTCATAAATTCATAAATTCATAAATTCATAAATTCATAAATTCATAAATTCATAAATTCATAAATTCATAAATTCATAAATTCATAAATTCATAAATTCATAAATTCATAAATTCATAAATTCATAAATTCATAAATTCATAAATTCATAAATTCATAAATTCATAAATTCATAAATTCATAAATTCATAAATTCATAAATTCATAAATTCATAAATTCATAAATTCATAAATTCATAAATTCATAAATTCATAAATTCATAAATTCATAAATTCATAAATTCATAAATTCATAAATTCATAAATTCATAAATTCATAAATTCATAAATTCATAAATTCATAAATTCATAAATTCATAAATTCATAAATTCATAAATTCATAAATTCATAAATTCATAAATTCATAAATTCATAAATTCATAAATTCATAAATTCATAAATTCATAAATTCATAAATTCATAAATTCATAAATTCATAAATTCATAAATTCATAAATTCATAAATTCATAAATTCATAAATTCATAAATTCATAAATTCATAAATTCATAAATTCATAAATTCATAAATTCATAAATTCATAAATTCATAATTCATAAATTCATAAATTCATAAATCATAAATTCATAAATTCATAAATTCATAAATTCATAAATTCATAAATTCATAAATTCATAAATTCATAATTCATAAATTCATAAATTCATAAATTCATAAATTCATAAATTCATAAATTCATAAATTCATAAATTCATAAATTCATAAATTCATAAATTCATAAATTCATAAATTCATAAATTCATAAATTCATGAAATTCATAAATTCATAAATTCATAAATTCATAAATTCATAAATTCATAAATTCATAAATTCATAAATTCATAAATTCATAAATTCATAAATTCATAAATTCATAAATTCATAAATTCATAAATTCATAAATTCATAAATTCATAAATTCATAAATTCATAAATTCATAAATTCATAAATTCATAAATTCATAAATTCATAAATTCATAAATTCATAAATTCATAAATTCATAAATTCATAAATTCATAAATTCATAAATTCATAAATTCATAAATTCATAAATTCATAAATTCATAAATTCATAAATTCATAAATTCATAAATTCATAAATTCATAAATTCATAAATTCATAATTCATAAATTCATAAATTCATAAATTCATAAATTCATAAATTCATAAATTCATAAATTCATAAATTCATAAATTCATAAATTCATAAATTCATAAATTCATAAATTCATAAATTCATAAATTCATAAATTCATAAATTCATAAATTCATAAATTCATAAATTCATAAATTCATAAATTCATAAATTCATAAATTCATAAATTCATAAATTCATAATTCATAAATTCATAAATTCATAAATTCATAAATTCATAAATTCATAAATTCATAAATTCATAAATTCATAAATTCATAAATTCATAAATTCATAAATTCATAAATTCATAAATTCATAAATTCATAAATTCATAAATTCATAAATTCATAAATTCATAAATTCATAAATTCATAAATTCATAAATTCATAAATTCATAAATTCATAAATTCATAAATTCATAAATTCATAAATTCATAAATTCATAAATTCATAAATTCATAAATTCATAAATTCATAAATTCATAAATTCATAAATTCATAAATTCATAAATTCATAAATTCATAAATTCATAAATTCATAAATTCATAAATTCATAAATTCATAAATTCATAAATTCATAAATTCATAAATTCATAAATTCATAAATTCATAAATTCATAAATTCATAAATTCATAAATTCATAAATTCATAAATTCATAAATTCATAAATTCATAAATTCATAAATTCATAAATTCATAAATTCATAAATTCATAAATTCATAAATTCATAAATTCATAAATTCATAAATTCATAAATTCATAAATTCATAAATTCATAAATTCATAAATTCATAAATTCATAAATTCATAAATTCATAAATTCATAAATTCATAAATTCATAAATTCATAAATTCATAAATTCATAAATTCATAAATTCATAAATTCATAAATTCATAAATTCATAAATTCATAAATTCATAAATTCATAAATTCATAAATTCATAAATTCATAAATTCATAAATTCATAAATTCATAAATTCATAAATTCATAAATTCATAAATTCATAAATTCATAAATTCATAAATTCATAAATTCATAAATTCATAAATTCATAAATTCATAAATTCATAAATTCATAAATTCATAAATTCATAAATTCATAAATTCATAAATTCATAAATTCATAAATTCATAAATTCATAAATTCATAAATTCATAAATTCATAAATTCATAAATTCATAAATTCATAAATTCATAAATTCATAAATTCATAAATTCATAAATTCATAAATTCATAAATTCATAAATTCATAAATTCATAAATTCATAAATTCATAAATTCATAAATTCATAAATTCATAAATTCATAAATTCATAAATTCATAAATTCATAAATTCATAAATTCATAAATTCATAAATTCATAAATTCATAAATTCATAAATTCATAAATTCATAAATTCATAAATTCATAAATTCATAAATTCATAAATTCATAAATTCATAAATTCATAAATTCATAAATTCATAAATTCATAAATTCATAAATTCATAAATTCATAAATTCATAAATTCATAAATTCATAAATTCATAAATTCATAAATTCATAAATTCATAAATTCATAAATTCATAAATTCATAAATTCATAAATTCATAAATTCATAAATTCATAAATTCATAAATTCATAAATTCATAAATTCATAAATTCATAAATTCATAAATTCATAAATTCATAAATTCATAAATTCATAAATTCATAAATTCATAAATTCATAAATTCATAAATTCATAAATTCATAAATTCATAAATTCATAAATTCATAAATTCATAAATTCATAAATTCATAAATTCATAAATTCATAAATTCATAAATTCATAAATTCATAAATTCATAAATTCATAAATTCATAAATTCATAAATTCATAAATTCATAAATTCATAAATTCATAAATTCATAAATTCATAAATTCATAAATTCATAAATTCATAAATTCATAAATTCATAAATTCATAAATTCATAAATTCATAAATTCATAAATTCATAAATTCATAAATTCATAAATTCATAAATTCATAAATTCATAAATTCATAAATTCATAAATTCATAAATTCATAAATTCATAAATTCATAAATTCATAAATTCATAAATTCATAAATTCATAAATTCATAAATTC